>BDJD01001489.1:77587-96158 GCA_002564525.1 Rosa multiflora
ATTTATTAAAAGTAAAGCATCAATATTTATACAAAATGAGTTAGGGCTTCACAACTCTAACTCCCAAAATTGAACTACTCACAACCCATACAAGAATCCATCAACAAAAGTATATAAAAATTATGAAATAGATAATAAGGAAGAGATGGGAGAGTTAGCTTGGTCACTTCTAGCTATGAGCTAGTATGAATCAAACAATTTCTTCACCCAACTACCCAAATTAAGGTGTGGTACTCTTGATGATGATTCCCTTGAGGCCTTGAGTGAGTCCCAAAAAGATTGAAATTAAAAATGAAGAAGGAAAGAGGACAGAGTGTGAGGTGATGAGTGACAGAAAATGGAAAGGAATGATAAATGGAGGTGGGTCTGTCACTCTGTCGTGTGTTTCGGCTATGTTGGAGAAGAAGGAAGAGAGAGGATAGGGAATGGGGTGTGCGGCCACTGTTCGTATCACTGTTGTTATTCTAGGGTTAATTGGCTGGTGTATATATATAGGTTGTGGTGGCCTATGTTGAAGAGGCAAGGAATTATGATTAATTAAAACATGGGCTGAAGTGATGGGCTGCAAGGAAGTGAGATGGGCTTGATGAGTGGCTGGGAGAGAAAGTAAAAGAAGGGAAAATGGAACACTAGCTGCACGTGGACTGATGGATGATCAATTGCATAAGCCATGACTTAATTATTCCAAGGATGCACCAGCTCCGTTTACTTTAATTAAACCAAGTTTGGTTTAATTAAGTGTTAAGCAGCCATCAATATCCAATTAAGCTAATGCTCATTAGTTTAATTAAATCTGCTACCATTTCTTTCTTTGTCTCATTTGTTCAACGACGGTGACTTATGGTTGACCAATTTACCGCTTCGTCTATTTGTCGAGAGCTCCAAATTGCTCCATTTTTACAACAATTTATCTCAATTTCCGCAATTCCTCTTATTTCCTACACAATAAACAAAAGTGGATTAATTACATTATAATTGGCTCAAAGATTAGCTTATTTCTAGTATTTTAAATATAATTACACGCATAAAAATGCTTGTAATAAAAAAGTCATACCAATACTAAGCCAGGTAACCAAAGAAAAGGCTAGGGAGTACAATAGTTATCAGTATACTTGTGCAGTTCATGTTCACGGTTATAAAGGTTATAGCATTGCATAAGAAATGTACAAATACAGATGCAAGAACTTCTTTACCCTATTGGAATTGATAACTTACTTCAAATATGGATTTGACATTGCTGCTACTGTAGGAACAAGGCGTTCAGCCAAAGCATCGTATACTTCTTCTATACACCTTAGTGGAAACAAAGCAACCAATCAAACAATCAGAAAAGGACAAACAAAAAAGAAGTAAACATTCAGTTCAACCATCAGAACCGATAGCCATTCCAAAAGACATACAAAGAATATGCATATGTGAGACATACCTGCCCCCTACTACTGGAGCTTCCCTATTTTGATAACATAAAACCTGTAGAGGGAATACAGGTTATCAACATGAAAAACCCATTACACCGAAAATTGAAAATGTTAAAACTTTATGATCCGAAACAAAAAGAGCCATTAGCAAACCTTCAGAGACTAACTCTTGGCATAGAGAGCTCCAGTTTTAGCAACCAAGGGTTGTCCAACTCTTCTAATGCACCAGCAAGACCAAAGATTGCACAAAAATGAGAAGAGCTCCAATAACAATTACTTTGTTTTTTTTCTATGCGATTCTTGTTTTTTTTTTTCCTTCTCCTCTTTTTTTCCTTTATTGCTAAGCAGCAAGAAAGCAAGACTTGCACACATATATCAATACAAGCATAAGAATTGAAATGTAGCAAAGTCACCACAGAAACAATCACACAAGCATTTTACCAAACACTTGGTGCACATAGCACAAGCCATAAGTTTACAACACCCGAATGCACAATTTGGTGAACAATCTTCCACTCATATCATAACAGAAAAGATGAGCAATTGTGGCAAGGTGAAGCAGTAGAATCTGGAAGGTGGAGTAACGAATTTGTCAGAACAAGTAATAACAAATTTGAAGTTAGAAGCAAACATGAAATTCTAATGTGTATATATATAACACAAAGAAAGAAGTTTTACTTATAGTGATATCAATCATAGCTTGCCAAATTCATTTCATCCTTAGCAATCAGCTCCTCTAGAAATATATATTGGGAAAATACAGAACATTAAACATGATTTAGGCACCGGAGAGAACATTAAACATGTTTGGTGAATTAAGACTTACCCCAGAAATCAAGATCTGTGTCTTCCTCTTCGTTTGTTAGCAATGCAATTTGAGGCGGTTGGTCATGAGCACTCAGCAGTCAGCCGCGCCTCTAGAAATATTACACAGTTGGTCAGAATCCTCAACATTTTATATACACAATTTTTAATATTCAGGATGTAAGACCTTATGGAACTAGACATCAACATTTTCACTTGAGCTGACATTGTGAGGAGTATTAGAGTTCAGTTTGTAACATCAGAGTATTAAATAAAACTTGTAATCGAAAATAGTTTTATTAATGCAATCTGTTTTGAATTTGAATTCAAATAGTATGGTTATTTAGAATAATCCATCAGATAAAGACAAGGAAGTTATAAGACAGTTCCTTGATGGAAGGAACTGCCTTAACTGTTTTTCTGATATAAAGTGGATTAGAACGCTTTCATTGATCCCTGCTAGAGCACCACACCTCAATCAATTGTCCCATTAACAATCTGAGATCAAGGGTGAATCTAGGAGAAGAACAATGGATGGAGGCAATCGACTTTGTCAGTTTCCTATACCCCTTTCAATCTGCTGGATTTAAACTCACATTATTTCACTGCAATATATATGGATCTAGTTAGTATTTCTATAATCTCTTTATCTTTGATTTCGATTTATATTTCTTGGTGCGATATATATATGTACTTACTGTTTCATAGGATTGCAATATCTCACGCATCCTAACTTAGGATCAGAGCAACATATCAATCCTATATTTGTCATAGTTGATCTTATGTTCATGTTAATTTTCAGACATTAGGATAGATATAGGTTTGCAGTCCTAAATTAGGATGCGACTACAACAGCAATCCTAATCTGCAATCTGCAGTATATGTGTTTACATGTGCTTATTCTGAGATAGTTTATAATACTCATTTTGTGTAACTTCTAACAAAGTTTGTTGAATTCAAAGCGAAAGAACCAAAAATTTTGATCATCAAATTACTTATAGGGTGCAGCTATTTCCACCCTATCATTTTCTTTGCTCACCTTATTTGCTCATTACACTCTACATTTTAATTTCAATTATTAAATTTACTTATATAACTCATTTCTATTTCCAAGAATATCCTTATATGACATATCGAGATTTTTTTAATGAAAATATAGCCTTCATGAGTTAATTAGATCTAAGTCCAAAATTCACACCCCATATAGTCCGATTGATTTTTTTTGTTAATCGCGGTCCTATGACTCAGCTGCCACGTTGGATTTCTCTCTATTTATATTTTTCCGACTCAACAGTACCAATTTTCATTTTCATGCGTTCCGAATATACCCTTATTAAATACCTTAAAAGCTGAAAATACTAATTTTAAAGGCATTTATTGTATGAAAAATGCTAGAGATCCCAAAAATTATTTATACCAAAATAAGTTCCCAAATGACATGACACTTGCCATATCATCACCCTATAATTTCCACATGGTATATGTTTTTGTAAAATTATATTTTTCTTAAGAGAAAAAAAAAAGTATTTATTTATTAAACAATAGCTGCAACCAAAACTTCATCCATTGCATCCCATTTTTTAGCTAGAGAGCGAAAACTTTAGGATTATTTTCTCCAATTTGGGCAAAACCTCCGCAATCAAACTAGTATTTTCAATCCACGTACGTCCTTCCTTTTTGTGTTAAGACCCTCAAGAACCTCAACCACATCAATTATGATCATATGGTTTTAACTCAGGTCCCATCTTCTTGAAGCCCCAATAATTAGATTATAATTGGAATTGTTTAAAAGAAGAAAAATGCTAGAGATCCCAAAAATTTATACCAAAATAAGTTACCAAATGACATGACACTTGCCATATCATCACCCTATAATTTCCACATGGTATATGTTTTTGTAAAATTATATTTTTCTTAAGAGAAAAAAAAAGTATTTATTTATTAAACAATAGCTGCAACCAAAACTTCATCCATTGCATCCCATTTTTTAGCTAGAGAGCGAAAACTTTAGGATTATTTTCTCCAATTTGGGCAAAACCTCCGCAATCAAACTAGTATTTTCAATCCACGTACGTCCTTCCTTTTTGTGTTAAGACCCTCAAGAACCTCAACCACACCAATTATGATCATATGGTTTTAACTCAGGTCCCATCTTCTTGAAGCCCCAATAATTAGATTATAATTGGAATTGTTTAAAAGAAGAAAAATGCTAGAGATCCCAAAAATTTATACCAAAATAAGTTACCAAATGACATGACACTTGCCATATCATCACCCTATAATTTCCACATGGTATATGTTTTTGTAAAATTATATTTTTCTTAAGAGAAAAAAAAAAGTATTTATTTATTAAACAATAGCTGCAACCAAAACTTCATCCATTGCATCCCATTTTTTAGCTAGAGAGCGAAAACTTTAGGATTATTTTCTCCAATTTGGGCAAAACCTCCGCAATCAAACTAGTATTTTCAATCCACGTACGTCCTTCCTTTTTGTGTTAAGACCCTCAAGAACCTCAACCACACCAATTATGATCATATGGTTTTAACTCAGGTCCCATCTTCTTGAAGCCCCAATAATTAGATTATAATTGGAATTGTTTAAAAGAAATGGAATAATATTAATATCTATGTATAAGTTGCTTTCAAAACCCTAACGACCACGAAGCTTCTTGCCAAATCCCCCAACGTGCTAGCAACCGACCAACTCCGATAACTGTTTCTTAAGATTATACATACAGTGTTTTGATCAAGAATTTTCACTTGAAATGGAGTTGTCTCCTTCACAATTGTGTATGTTGCCATTCAAAATATTAAAAAGCTTAGATGATTCCTTGAATTAGATCAAGTGAAATTTTTGGTGCTATCACTTTCTATCACGTTTACTTACTTGGAATGGAATGGAATGAAATGGAATGATTACGGAGTAAAAACACCCCTGTGTTTACTAACACATAAAGGAATCGGAATGATTCCAGGTAAAAGAATTCCTGTGTTTACTAACACATGAAGGAATCGAAATTGGTGTAGGTCCCACCTATTTATCAAGAATCGATTCCTGAATACTTAGGAATTCGATTACGAAGGGGGGAGATGAGTTTAGGAATCATTCCTCCTGAATCAATACCGATTCCTTTCTTCTCCCATTCCACGTGTCTCCGATTCATGATTATTTTCCATTCCAAGTAAGTAAACGTGCCATAAATGGAATCAAAATTGAGGAGTTGCATCAAAAAATTGATGACAAAAACTTGTGATTTTAAAATTGGTGTTATTAGTACTGGGATTGTTGGAATTTGATTGTTTGTGTGTAGAGTTTATTTCCTCTTCTGTTTTGCTGATATTAGGATTTTGATTTGAAAAGTATATTAGTTCCTCAAATAAATTAATTTTTATTTACACATTGGAGGTTACTAAGTTAAAAGAGATTATGTGGCAGCTGCCACATCATTTGGGATTCATATTTGGTATAATTTTTTGGGGTCTCTAGCGCTACTCTTATTGTATTCTTGATTAATATTTGCAAAATCGTAAACTTTGTAATTGTTCCATAATTAGTGATCTGCAATTATGATATTACCTTCAGTCTAAAATCATAAACTTTATAATTGTTCCATAATTAGTGATCTGCAATTATGATATTATCTAATCACAACCATTGACAAGAGCACATTCGTGATTCATGTCAGGCAACATATCATATGCTAATTGAATCACAAATTTTACAATTAATTCCATGATTTGAGTGTCTACAATTTTGTTTCTATATATATGTTACATCTCGATCAGTAAATCTTCCAAAACTTTATTCAACTTTCAGTGGCTTAATCACACCTTGAATTGAGGTAATCGTTCTCTTATCTCACAATTAATATCTGTCTACCATATAGGTATGTGTTTTGTAATGCTTATGTTTTTTCTTTTTTGTCTAGTGAATGGACAACATAATCAGAAAGAGAACTTGCACATCTGCAATACAAGAACTTCTATATTGTATATATTTTTGTTAGCACTTGCATTGCATTTTTGAATAATTAATACATCATAATGTTGGTTATTCTATAAATCAAATCTTTCCAATCATTTTTTCTTAGAATCCAATTTAACAACAATAGGAATTCCATTGGTCTAATTTTCACTTCTTGGCAGCTAACTTTTGGTTGTTGATTGAATATGTTCAACATGCACTATTTGTTGACTAAATATTGTCAAAATTGCGAACCTAAATGGTGTGGAAACAATACTTCCTGTACGCCAAGTTCACTGCAATCAACCAAGATTTTACCTTCCTCTAGATTGTAGGTAACAGAAACTCACTACAACAAATTTGGGTATTAGTAACCAAATGTTAGTGACCACTTTAATATTGGTCACAAATACTATTGAATTAATGACCAATACTACCAGTTGGTCACTAACAATTTTAGGACCAACTAAATTCATTTACCTGCTCATTGTTCAAACTTTAATGACCAAAAATTTTACTACTAGTGACCATTCATGTTGGGTCACTGATATTTCTGAACTTCACACCAAGTGGTTTCCTTTTAGTGACCAAAACTTTTCAATTGGAGGGATTTTTTCACTTAAACCTTGGAGTAGGCGGGCTCTTAAAAAATCAAAGACTTTTCCAAGCACGGCATGCTAAAGCGCTATTTCCAAGTAAAGACCCAAGAAAATTAAAATCCCTCTAGTTCGCACTTAAGAGGGGTCTGAGATCTTTCATCGTCCTTCTCGGCTTCTCCCTCACTCCTCTGTTCTGTTCGCGAGTCAAGGTGGGTCGAGCCTTGAATTCTGACCACCTTGGACAGCCAATACGGGCCGGTGACCGTGTGACTCGACCTCAATTTACTGGACAGAGATCCCAGAGTTGGCGGCCGTGTTATGGGCTTCGAGCCGAGCAAATTATTATTCGGTTTCGATATCCTGGATTATAGGTTTGTTTTTGGTAAGCAAGCTTGGAGATTTGATTTTGTAGTTGGATTTGAGAATTGGGAAATTTTTGAGATTTTGAATTTTTTGGTGCTTCATTGATTTTTGTTGCAGGACCATATAGAGGAAGATGAGAAATCAATTGTTATGCGAGGCTGAGGTATGCACCAACACTTGAGTCTGAAGCTTTATTTATTTATTTATTTTGATTCATGTGTCTGTATGTCTGTTTGAAGAAGTATGTATACTCTTTTCTTTTGTCTTGGTATCGTAATAAGGAGGGTACACTTGGTTGTAAGTTGAGGAAATTTTCTAAATTGAGACTTCGTCAGAAAAGGATTTCTAGGGATTTATCTTTTTGTTTAATATTCTGTTATATCTTTGTACAGTTTGTGAACCGGGTCTTGTGTCTTTCAAGGATTTGTGACTGGATTTTTTCTATTTGAATTCAAATAGTCTCTCTAATTGATTTTTTTTTCTCATTCTTCTGTTGCAATTGTATATATTAATGAGACATTGTTGAAATACAGGCTAGTTTGAATTATATATTGGTGGTGGTTGGAAGACCTTTTTATGTGGGTCGTCATCTTTTTTTAATCTACTGAAGAAGATAAATTTCCTTTTTATAAATGATTAGAGTTTATCATCCAAATATAAAAGGTGAAAAATTTAGTTTAGATTGGTGTCAACTTTTAATTATGATATATAAAGATTGGTCAGTTATGATTTTGTTTGCATGTAAGTAATGAAAGTTGTGATATAGAATATAGCACAGCATGCATTCTTGTAACCTATTTACTGGGCTTGTCACTCATCTCCTTCCTCTTTGGTTTAACTAGTAAGGAGTACATTATCTGTTAAAAGACATTGGTTTGGAGTCAAAGGAGATGGTTTTACTAGTTTCATAATCCCACCACTTAGCCCCCCCTGAATAACTTTTTTGGTTGACCCCGTTACTTTAACTAGTAGGAAGTGTATGATATCTTCAGGCAGTGCAGACATCAGCATTGTAAATCCAAAGGTTACTGGTTTGTAGTATAAAGATATGGCTGTACTAAAACAGTGAACTAAGTTTCTGCACTGCATTATATTTTTTTGGTTGATCTGCAATGAAACTGATTTAATCTGCTAATAATATTACAGTCATTGAATGCCCGGTCGCGAACAATGCTTATGCACAAACTGGATCGCAGTGGCAGTGGATCAAGGTTTGTCTTTTCTAATTGTTGTATTTTTAATTGTTTTGGTTGGGCTTACATGTCATCACGGCTGTTGGTAGACTGTTGATATTGCTCCATATTGTCTCTGATAAAAATTACTTATTCATGTAGTTACCTCAGACCTATGAGACTAAATTCCCTGAGAGCCGGTAGGATTATGCACATTGGGAATGTGAAGAAGGCAACTGGTATGCCTGTTAGTTCCAATTTTCAGACGATGGAGTATTTAATTGTCCTCGTGGCTTTGTGTAACAAGAAAGAATGTCATGTTGAGATGAGAAAGTTGCATGTACATCACTTGAAATTTTTCAGTCAATGTAATGTGAAATTACAAATACTGTTTATAGACTATTTTTTTTATATTAATTGTTATACACATCATTGATTTAGTCACTGGACAGTTTAGTCATTGGCTAGCCTAGGTCCCTAGTTACTGAGATCACTGGTCAAATCACTATTAACTTTAAGTCACTGATTATGTTACTAGCAAAGATACTGGCCATGTCACTGTTAACCTCAAGTCACTAGCCATGTTACAGTCATGAGGTTACTGGCCAAGTCATTGTTAACCTGAAGTCATTGGTCGAGCCAAGTCCCTAGTTAATGAGGTCACTGACCATGTCATTGTTAATTTCAAGTCACTGTCCATTGAAGTCACTGACCATGTTACTGGCCAAGTTGCATGTTACTTACTATGTCGCTGTCAATCCCTGGCAAAGTCACTGACAATGTAGCTGATCATGTAACTGACCATGTAACTGATCATGTAATTGACCATATAACATATCATGTCACTGACCATGTAACTTGTCAAGTCACAAGGTATGTCTCTAGCCAAGTTATTGTTAACCTCAAGTTATTGACATAGTCACTGGCCAAGTTATTGGTCATGTCACAGACCAAGTTATTGTTAACCTCAAGTCATTGACATAGTCACTGGCCAAGTTATTGGTCATGTCACAGGTAAAGTTATTGTTAATCTCAAGTAACCGACAGTCACTGACTATGTCGCTGTCAAATCCTAGCAATGTTATTGGCTACATGTCACTGACTATGTCATTGGTTAAGTTATTGTTAACCTCAAGTCACTGACCATGTCACTTACCGTGTCATTAATTGTTATGCACGTCCCTGACCATGATACTGATAATTCATAGCCAAGTCACTGTCAATTTGAAATTATAATTCGAATATGATATAATTATTTCTGCATTTGATTATGAAACAAAACAATTCGATTCCAATTTTTGATTTGACTGAAGATTTAAAGCTTTTTTTAGTGGAGATGATACATGACTGTCTTTAAAATTTAGTTTGATACTGTAACATGGCCAGTGACATTGCCTACTAATGTAACTTACCATGTAGCTGATCATGTAACTTGTCATCTCACAAGGTATGTCCCTGACCAAGTTATTGTTAACCTCAAGTCATTGACATAGTCATTGGACAAGTTATTGATCACGTCACATGCAAAGTTATTGTTAATCTCAAGTAACCGACATAGTCACTGACTATGTCGCTGTCAATTCCTAGCAACATTATTGGCTACATGTCACTGACTATGTCAATGGTTAAGTTACTATTAACCTCAAGTCACTGACCATGTCACTAGACAACTTACATGTCACTTACCATGTCACTGTCAATCTCTGACCAAGTCACTGTCAATTCTTGGCCAAGTCACTGATCATGTCACTGTCAACCCTTGTTATATTGCATTTATTATACGTCAAACAAAAAAGTGTACAACCACCAACATTATTCACGAAGGATAATGGTACACAATAGTACATAGTCAACAACTAGGAACCTTATAGATTCAAATATATAGTTACACAATTCAGCCACTATTCATACATTGAAGGAGAAACTTGCTCTATAAAGGGTTAAATGAAGCACATCACGTACTCATTTCTTTGCCAGCAGCTTCTTTGGAATTTTCTCTATGGGGTAGATTTAAGCATAAAAAGCCTGGTAGCACACTTTCGCAGGGTACCCTCACATTTTAACCTACCATGTTGCAATTCCGATTTCAACATTTCTGGGTCAAGAACATGCCACAATGAGTCAATGAAGGTCCAAAGTGGGTTAACAAGGCTTATCGAAGATTTTAAGTGATACCAATTAAGCAATATAAGCACAGTAGAAGAAATGGTGGTGAAAGCTATGATGACAAAATTTATAAGACAGGTATATGAAAAGCAACTGGGGGTATATAAAAAGCATTTGGAATTTTATCTTACTTTCAACTAAGCAGATAATCTGATTCATGTTCGAAGTGGACTACAATATAAAATGGACATGTGTCCAAATCTTTTTAAACAACATCTCCATGAAAACCCACAAGTTTAAAACATTCCACTATTCTAAGTTTAAGAGATAACCTCATCTTAAGCACATACATAATACTTCTACAAAACAGAAATTGAATGCAGAAGGCCAATTAGATTTTTATGTTTTACAAACGAGTTTCTCCAGAGTAGCTGGAAAGACTGCATTTTTCAGTTTTGAGAAAATAAAAAATTGCACAAGTTTCCTTCAACCCGTAAAGCAATCAATTTAAGAAGCACCGCTAGGAGTGCTTCCCAAAAGCTACTTAAAACACAGTAGACACCTCTCAGAGAAACTCACAGAAAAATGTTAAACTAGGATCATATGGAATTTATGCTGCAGAGGGGTAGAAATAGTGCGATAACCATATCAAACAAAACCTTAACACTCATATTGACAAGAATATGATGGATATAAAGAATAAGTATCACAAAGTGAAAACATATTATCAAATTGCCGTATTGATGAAGTGGAATAACATAATCATCTTCCTACGCAATCCCCATCAATCTAGCATTATGTGACAACAAGCATATGCTATTTATCCTAGTAACACTATTAACTTAAAAGAGAAATTGTCATATGCATCTAGCAATTGATTCAAAAATATGAACTCTGGGACCCAACTCATATCAACTAATATACTAGTTCTAACAACATTAGCAGGATATAACAGTTCAAGTAATAATAATAGCCAAATAGCATAACCTTGTCGATGCATTCAATTTATTTCTGATGCAAGAAGCAAGCAGATTTTGGACGCAGGTCACTTCTAATGAACAAATGAAAAGAAACAACTAACATTATCACAGCAAGTATCTATGCTTAATGGTCTCGAACAAGTTCATGGTTTATCATTTCGGCAATGAACTTGCATTTCAAACCAAAAATTTGCTCCTTGAAGTTGAAACTGGGTTAACCAAACAAACATTCTAGATAATTACGACAATCCAATACCATGAGAGAGTAAAACAGTTTTAGTGTCCCAAATGATTGAATAGTAAAGAATTTCTAATTTCTCTATTTTTCCAGCAACCAAACACATAATACTCTGAAAATAGAATAATATCAGATTCACTGACCTAAACCAAAGACCCAACTCCTCAACCATACAAAGCAGCCGCTTGTACACCTCGTCTTCCTTGCTTTGAATTAACGAAGCACACTTAGCTAGCGTCCACACCACTTCTCCAAGCCAAGCGCCAAAATCAAATGAATAGCGAGAATAGTAAAAACAAAAACAAAAATTTCCGATGCGATTGAAGAAAGGATAAGAAGCACTCACAAATTACCGATAATGCATAAACCGAAGCTTTGAATTTTCATCTCACCGCTTGATCTCGAACTACGACTTGCAAACCAGCGAGATCGAGTTCCGGTCGCCGTCCAACTGCAGGAACGCGAACACGTGCTCCAACACCTCGTCGGGGAACGACAATTCCATTTTCAACATTTCTCAAGCTCGAAATTGATTCAAATCCAAACGACGTCGTCCTGCTTCGAATGAGAAGCGAGGACAAAGAAACAGAGAAGAAGAAAAAGAAGAAGAAGAAAAACAACAAGAAGAAGAAAAACAAGAAGAAGAAGAAGAAGAAGAAGCACGCCGTTAGAGAGAGAGAGAGAGAGAGAATTGGGATAAAAAAAAAGCTCCGATCAAATCGAATCAAGCATTTAGGTTTTGATCAGATAATCGTCTTCTACCTTTCGAGCGCTTGAGAAAAAAGACAGTACTCTCTTCTCATCTAGCTAACAGTGCGCTCTTATGGCTCCATGCCACCATCGTCGAACGGGCCATATTGACTCTGATTGGATATGTTGGAGGCGTTAGAGCATGTTCACCCGTCGGGTCACCAGGTCAGTTACTATTCACTACTTTTTAGTGTTTATTTCCACTCTCTGGGTCATGGGCATAGTTTCTTAGCTAGCCTGAGTCACCAGGTCAGCTTGTAGGTCATGAAAGTGACCCAGGTCAGTTTGAAAACTGTGCCCGTGACCCATATGGTGAAAATAAACATAAAAACAGTGAATAGTAAGTGACCCGATGACCCAACGTTTGGACTTGCTCTTAGGGTCTTCTATTGGTGCAATATCGATCTCTTTTAGGGAGATAGGGGTGGCTGGGAGTGGGTTGAGGGAAGGGAAGATACGGAGCTGGCGAGATTGGGTTTGTTTCTCGGTGGCCTGGTTAGCGAATTGGCTTGGTGTCACAGGGTCTGTGAGTTTGTGAAGGGCTGGTAGTGGCGACCTTATGTTGGCAAGGCAGGCGTTGATTGTTCCCCGTTTCTGAACATGACTCGATCTGGTTTGGGTCCGTGGTGGGTTAGGCCAGGCTAGGCTAGCAGCCTACGGTATTCTTGTTTCCTAGGTTGAGACTTGGGCATGGGTCCTGCCTGGGCTGACTTTTTTTTTATTTCTGGTTTTTGTTTTATTTACTTTAATTGGTTACTATTGTCTAGCCTTTGGTGTGTGATAAATCACTATATGTATCTTGTAGGGCTAGTCGGGCTAAATATATGAGTGCATTCTAAATGCCTTATCTACCCTAACAAGGCGACCATCCCGCATTCTCCTAGTGACAAGATATAACTAAGTATCGTCAAATTTATCTTTCGATGGTAACATAGTAGGAAACTATAATTTTGATAATTACATTTCATTGTAATCGAGTTCTATTTCCAGTATATAACCATTATATCAAAGAAAATAAAGTTGACAATAGAACACTCTTAGCTACTACATTAGCGAGAAGAAAAATATTCTTATCCAAACAACCACTTCTAGTCTTAATAAGAGTACGAGGAGTACATGGGTGTTTTCATACATAACTACCATCCTATTTGATGACTACATTACCATAAATTCAAGGACAGACGACAAAGCTCTTAATCCTCAGGTTCTCCCGTCAGCTTACGTAGCAGAAGACCAAATGGCTTTGGATTAGGACGTTTTGGGCACTCTGAACTCCAGTGTTGACCATACTCGTGACAAACTCCACATTTCTTCCTGACGGCACGTCCTTTCCAGTGGTGAGCTGCATGGACACCCAACCTAGGACATCCCTTGCAAAATAAATCATAGCCATTGCCAAGAGTTACGTCCTTGGCGTTTGGGATACAAACCAGGTACGGGCAATCAAACTTCCAGTGTGCATTATCCTTCAAACAAACCTCACAGGGCCCAAATACTTCGTCTTCTGATGACGAAGAGTCATCGTCTTCTTCTGTTAAGACAGTTGCATTAATTACAAATGAACATGAGACCGAAAAAAGAACAGCCAAACCTTAACCAGATGCATCTAATTAACATTGCAAATACTCAAGACAACCAATTTTAATTCCCAGCATACTATGTATTCTAGCATATCAGCAAAGAAAAGGCTCTTCCACTTTTTATTATCTCATTCAATTACTGCAAAGGCACCACTTTCAAGCTTACTAATGCCAATGTTATTTCAACAAACAATATGATTCAATAATAGCGTAGAGCAAGAAAGTTATTTAGTAGCAATTGAGTTCCAACTTTCAAGGATGGTACATGGATTCCAAAAAAAACAAAAGAAGATACAACCATGATCAAATTTTGTTGAGACTTGTTCTCGGTAACCAAAGCAACGGTACTTAAAATAAAATTTTCCACAACAAGTTTAACCTTTGTCTATTTACTTAAAACCTATTTGCAAATTAAGCAATGCAAACACATTTCAACTACATAAACCAAAAGTAAATATTTCAATATCAAAAGAGACTTTCCAAAAGAACAAAAAGTATAAAATTAGTGTCCCACACAAAGTCTCTTTTCCTTAAACAAAATGGAGCCCAAGCAACCTCCAAATTAATCACATATGTAGATCCAAAGCATACCTTGATTAGCTTCACTTATCTCCTCTCTTTGAGCTGCATAAAAACAAATGCATAGATCAGAGAGTCGTTTAATAGTTTATCTCCAGACGAAAAAGAATGCTGCAACAAACGCACAACTTCCAGAGACGGTAACATAGAGAGTTTGTCTTCATATAATATTCATCATTATAGAACCAAAATATTACAACAGAGGTGAGGTTATATTTTAGTACCCATGTCTCATATTTTTCAATGGCAGTCATCTCAGCAGATTTCCATGGAAAAACCTCCACTCAATTTAGTTAGAAAATTTGAAAGGAAATTATCATCATGAAATGCAGAACCATTGCTAGCATTTTCATTAAGTCCTGACCTTAAAAATGTACTCTTAATACTACTATTAGTTAATCAAGAATGTGCAGAGTAGAGAAACATAAGTTTGCAAGTTTGCCTCATTAACCTAAAAGTATATGTGGTTTGTAAGGAAAGACTTGCCTTATTTGGAATTTTAAAATTAGTTAGACATTTTCAGGAATATTCTCTTCCGAGCTTACCTGGCGTCCATATTGCAAGAAGGTATGGGCTTGGATCATCACGTTCCCGTCTGTCCATCTGTAAAGTAAAATGGTGCTCAACTCAGCATAATAATGTTTCAAGTAGGTCACTACATATTCTGATATTCATTTATAAACTTTAAAATTATGGCTTACCCCTGCCAAAAGTGGATGTGAATCTGGTAGTTCATACCTGTAATATATCAGGAATAGATGGATAAGTGAGTCATAGAGAATTTATGTCTATGTACATAGGTTTGCATTTCCATATGGATGTCGAAACTGATATTTGTTGGCTCCTTGCCATAGGGTTCAGTGAAATCTCCCAAGGCAAATACAATATTTAGACATCGACTATTCTCTAGATTGGCTTTTGTTCACACTATAAATTGGCTCTTGTCTAGCTGATTTCATATTAGTTTATTCTTTAAAGCATATGTGGTTTGTAACTAGGGAATGACATGCACTTACACTTGGTGCTCTGTTCGTAGTCGACTGACATTCTTGAGCTTGGGAATAGGCAGAGAAGCAGCTTCTGTATTCAACGCAACTAAAGCCTTGGACATGTTACCTTCTTGGAGATCCATGTTCTTTTGCATATAGTTTTGTAATGTGTCTGTGAACTGTTCCATGCTGACATTGATGGTAGGAATCTCATCAGGATCCTCCTCATATTCCTCATTATACAAGTCTTCAATGTCACTTTGTGATAGGTTAGTGAATTCTTGCTCTAATGTCGCTGAAATATGGCATCAGTCTGCAAACAAGCAACCGAAGGAATTGTAGGTGATAACAAACGAGCCCAAACACAAAACCTAGCCCAAACGAAATCTTCAATAGATACTTTTTTTCTTTTTGGTTACATTGTCCAATAAAATAGTTTCTTTTGGAAATTGACCCGGGGAAACCAACAGCACAGGCCCGAAAAGGGATCAAACAAATTTAATATATACTAATGGCACGTTTACTTACTTGGAATAAAAGAGAATGATTACGGGGTAAAAACATTCCTGCGTTTACTAACACATAAAAGAATCGGAATGATTCCGGGTAAAAGAATTCATGCGTTTACTAACACACGAATGAATCGGAATGGATGTAGGTCCCACCTCCTTATCAGGAATCGATTCCTGAATACTCAAGAATTAGATTATGAAGGGGGGAGATGAGTTTAGGAATCATTCCTCCGGAATCAATACCGATTCCTTTCTTCTCCCATTCCACTTGTCTCCGATTCATGATTATTTTCCATTCAAAGTAAGTAAACGTGCCATAAAGGAGAGATACTGTTCATAAGGGCCTGAAATGAAGTGATGGTTTTGCCCATGATTTTTTCTCTTAATTACAGTTTGCCATTGCTTTTTGCATTCTGGTTGGTTTGGTTGGTTTCCAGATGGCTCTGTTTGCTTGCTCACGAAGAGAGAGATCAAGAATGATCGAGAGAGCCAGACAGGTCGAGAAGGATCGAGACTCGAGAGTGTGCAGGTCTGTTTCTTAGCTTTCCGCAAAGAGAGAGAGAGCGAAAGAGAGAGAGAAAGCACAGTCAAAATAGAGAGGGAGATAGCGAAAGTGAGCCAGAGAGAGTGGTGATTCCGTTTTGCTGTGAGGAGGAAGAAGATATGCTTCTTGGATAGCTCTGCCGTCTACCTTTTGGGTTGGTTTTTGGTTTGTGTCTTTGGTTTATAGTTTTGATTGGGGTTTTTTTTTGCTGTGGTTGGTTTTAAATTGAATTGGGTTTCGATTTTGTAGGGGTATTGTTCGGTTTTTCTGTAAGGATCGAAGGAAGAGGACTTGCGTTTTAAGCCAAGGAGAAGATGATGGATTTGGGTAAGTGTAGGTAATTTCTATTTTGATTGAAACAGTATATGTTATGAATTATATGATTGTTATTATAACAAAATATTTATTTATTTATAGGTACACTACGTACATGATAAAAAAAAACCCTAGAGAGAGCCTCCCTCTCGTCCCTAGCGTCACTCCACGGTCCTACCTGATCTCCTCTGGGGATCTGCAGCCTCTGATATCTGGAATCCTTTTATCCTTTTATCCTTGCTTCCCATGCAGAGCTTCAAAATCCTAGTTTGGAATTGCCGGGGTCTCAATAATATTGAGACTCAAGATGCCCTAGTCAACATTGTGCGTCAGAAAAACCCTAGTATTGTTTTCCTATCGGAAACCCTAGCAATGTCCGACTTGCTCAATGACGTTCGTCGACGTATAGGTTTTAATGGTGTGCTTTGTTCACCACGAGAAGACGACTGTCGAGGTTTAGGGTTATTTTGGAGGAAGGAAATCCTGGTGCGTCTCAGGAACTACTCTGCTAATCATATTGATGCAGAAGTGGGAGTAGTTGGATCTAAAGGGGTGTTTCGCTTCACCGGAATATACGGTGTCGCTACTACGGCAAATCGCAGTACTACGTGGAATCTGCTCAAAACCCTAGCAGCCCAGGTTAATCTCCCATGGCTCATTGCGGGAGACTTTAATGAAATCTTGTGTTTGGATGACAAGTCTGGTGGTCCGGCCCGCAGTGCAGCTCAGATGTCTAGATTCCGCCAAGCTTTGGTGGACTGTGGTTTGATGGATATGGGATTCGTGGGTTCCCGATTCACCTGGGCAAATCGATATACAGAAGAAAGACTTGACAGAACTTATCAGAATGTACAATGGAGGGAATTGTATCCTTTCTCCCGAGTTCTCACTTTGCCTCTGAGTAGATCTGACCATTGTCCCTTATTGATTGAAGTCAATCCTGAGAGGCCTTTGGGACGACTCACCACCCAGAGGTTTCGCTTTGAAGAAATGTGGCTAACTGACTCTAATTGTGGGAATGTTGTGAAGAAAGGCTGGATGTTGCCTTCTACAGGAGAGTCTATGACTCAGGTTGTTCGGAAGATCCATCAAACGGGTAACCTGCTTCTTGATTGGAATGAAGGAGTGTTCCAGCAACGTCAAGTTAAGATGAAGCTCATTCAGACTAAATTGGAAGTGTTAATGAAAACGGCTCACCAGGATTCCCATTTTGACGAACTGAAAGCTCTTCAAGTTAGATTGAATGAACTGCTTTCCATTAATGAAACTTACTGGAGACAACGCTCCAGAGTGCAATGGCTTCGGGAATGTGACCGGAATACTAGTTTTTTTCACAGGAGAGCCTCTAATAGAAGATGTAGAAACCGTGTCAAGGGTTTGGTGAAGGAGGATGGGCAGTGGACCAATGAACCAAGTGAAGTGACGGACATCTTAGTTCGATATTATGAGGATATTTTTCATGCCGAAAGTTCTGATCCTTTGGCTACCGATATGATACTTGATTGTATTCAACCTCGAGTCACTGAGAGTATGAATGTTGCACTCATGGCCCCTTACTCGGATGATGAGATTAAACAAGCCTTATTCCAGATGCACCCTTCGAAATCTTTGGGACCGGATGGTATGTCTCCCTGTTTTTTCCAGAAGTTTTGGGAG
>BDJD01001490.1:0-24745 GCA_002564525.1 Rosa multiflora
TTGACCTCGTCTTTGTGGGGTGCATGAAAAGATTGAGAGACAAAAACAAGATTAGTGAATAGTGCACAAGTGGGCCGCAAAAACCTTGTCTTCTGCCTCGCACCAATCTGTTCTTAGCGTGATGTTTACTGAATATGACCTCAACATTGATTTTCTATTACCTGTATAAAAAAAAAGAAAAGAGAACCACTATGGTAAATTGTATGGAAGAATAAGAATTTGAAGAAGTCCAAACATCATTATAGTGGGACGTGATTGCTTGTTCTATAATTAGTGCCACCGCTGGTGTTGTTTGTGCTTGTGAGTTTCATGATGTCAATTAAGTAAACCAAGGGGGGCACAGCCACAGCGTGCCGCGTCCAAACTTTACCCAAAAACCAAGAGACCCTATGCCGACAAATTCCACGTGACATTTAACTCATCATCATCATCATCCTCTCGAATTTTCATTCCCTCACTGAAAATGCAATATCCAAATCTCATCCCTTATTTATATTATCATTATCATTATCATTATTATTAGTATTAATATTCATTGTTCCTCCTCTACGACGTCTTCTCTCTCTCTCTCTCTCTCTCAATTCTCAAAACGCAGAGGACCCAAAAGAGAGAGCAGCACAGACCGCATATCAACAAATTGCTTCAGGTGATTGACCCCCTTTTCTCTTTTTTCTCTCAATTTAATTCACAGGGTTTCTGACTTTCTGGGTGTTCTTCTTCTTATTGTTTTAATTGCGTTGAATGGTTTGATTTGAATTTTGAAACCCACTACGGGTTTGTTTTCAAGTCGTACTCTTTTGTTGTTTTGGTGATTCTTTCTATTGTACTGGTATTTGGTGATTTGAATTTTGAAACCCACTATGGGTTGGTTGTATATATTGTGTTTCTGCATGCCCCACTTCGATTATTTTTGAAATCTTCACACCACTCATCTTGTGCCAAAACATATAATAACACCTTTGTGTGTATGTGGAAGTACTTGTGTTCGAAATTTGTACTTGGGTTTTGCATAGAATTAGAAGGAGTTGTTTTATCTGAGGGTGTCATGTTGTTTTGGGATACTAATACGAGATAGGGCAGTAGAAATTTCGGTTCTACTGCCTTCATTTTGTAGGAATATGGATTTCTTTTTTTTATTTTCTTTCTTTATACATAATGTACGTATCGAGAAAGGAAGGGTGGCGAGTGTTTGTTAATTGTACTCTTGTTGTGTTGATGATGTTGAATTCTGGAATTGATTGCAGATAGAGCATGGCTTTTGAGCAGCCTCATCAGTTTGAATATATGGCGGATGAGGGTGACATGTCTGATTTCGTTGAGGACGCAGATGTAGATGCTGATGAAGAAAATCATGGTAGAGATATGGTTCTTGACGAATACGACATGGTATGTTTCCCTCATCAGTTGGCGCCCGTGGTTTGTTTTTTGCTTTTACAGACAGGACCTGAAATTCCCTTGTCATGAGTTTGATCAGCTTAACCAGGTGTCGGATACGTCTTCTGCCCAAGCAAGAAAAGGAAAGGATATTCAGGGTATTCCGTGGGATAGGTTAAACATAACGAGGGAGAAGTACAGATTGACGAGGCTTGAACAGTACAAGAATTATGAGAATATCCCTTCATCTGGGGAAGCTGTGGACAAGGTTTCAATTTGTTCTTAAGTATCTCTTGTTTTCATTTCTGATTATCAACTCAGTATCTAAGTTAGTGGGCATTACTAATCTATGTAATCTTCGACACTAGGAATGTCAACTAATGCAGAAGGGTGGCAACTACTATGAATTCTTCCACAACACAAGACTGGTTAAACCTACAATCCTTCATTTTCAGGTTGGTTGACTTGCAAGTGCTATGTTATTACTAATTCACGTCATTACATTCTGTTCCTTGTTGATAACCTTTAATGATGTTGTCATACAGCTCAGAAATCTGGTTTGGGCTACTTCAAAACATGACGTCTATCTCATGTCCAATTATTCAGTTATGCATTGGTCTTCTCTATCTAGCAATTTGTCTGAGGTCCTCAATTTTTCAGGACATGTTGCACCAACTGAGGTAGTAAAGTTACCTATACATAAATTTTATCATTTTAGTTCTTTTCAACCTTAAACAAAGAAAAAGAAAATGGTTTTTTTTTCCCCCAATTTTATTTCTTATGCTCAAGTGTTCATTTACATTTGTGTGTGGCCTTTATTTATGTATATAGTTTGATTTTGCCAAGTTCTATGGTCTTGCAGAAACATGCAGGAAGTTTGTTGGAGGGTTTTATGCAGACTCAGATAAGCACCCTAGCAGTCAAGGACAATTTTCTTGTTGCTGGAGGTTTCCAAGGAGAGCTTACTTGCAAGGTTAGTTTTTCATTTTATATCTCATTGGTACCCTCTGTCAGTTGGAGTAAATGTCCAAAGTCGAAAGAAAAAGGTTAACAAATAAAATTTTTTTAGCTGATTTTATACATATTGTTTCTCTAAGAGGACAACCATTTGATGTTTTTTGGAATTCTGAACTACCTCCCGTAATTGGACTTATCTTAGGGTTAATATCTAAATTCTGCATTTTGTTTCCCTGCCATTATGATGATTTTCTATACTCAGAGGATTGACGTATCGTAGACCAAAATTATGATACCGTTACTTGGCTCTGTATCATCTTTCAAATATATTTTTCACATGAATGAGAACCTCAATTTTTATAGCATAATGTTGTTTTGTTACTTTCTACTTTGATATATATATATATATATATATATATATATATATATATATATATATATATATATATATATATATTGATACTGCTACTTGGCTGTATTTGATACTCTTTTTGTTTTAAATTCTTATTGAGTTGCAGTACATTGGTATTCATTGTTGCATCTAGGATTTTACATTCAAATTGTCTAGGGAATTCCGTGAACTGATGAGTGAGAAGTGATTTACATTTAAAGAGTTGCATTAGATTTGACGTAGTTTAATTTTTATGTACTAGTGGTAGTTGGTGAGAATAATGTCAGTCTGAGTTTATATTTATTACAATTCTGGAACAGTATTGATGCCCTTGGAAATATTTTTTGCTAGGCAACTGAAGAGATATCAGCTGGGCTAGAACCTGCATCAAATGGGTAGAACTGAATTTAGCACTGGGCATTCCCAATAGGGTTTGTTCAGAATATATAGTGAAGTGATGATATGAGTTCGGGTTTTGGAGTTTTGGCAAAGAGAAGCTGGTTTTGTTGCTCTTTGGTTTAACTAATGGGTTGTTATACCGGTTTCTGAGAAGTGTATTACTAATTGTTTTCCACCTTTTCTTAGGTTGACCAGAGTTGTATCTATGTGTTTCTTTATTTTTTAATCCAAGTTTTATATACGTATCTAGGTCTCACGTGTACAATTTGGCCATCAATATTTAGCTTGGGAAAGAATTACAGAGCTGTAGTTGATTCTAGAAATATCAGGGAATTTGGAAGTAGCACCTGATTCTAAGCGTTGGGCTATCTACTCGAATAGATTTGGCATCTTTACACATAAACGTAGAAGTAACAAAGTGAGATGCAATTGATTATGTTCAATTGCATCTCAGTTATGAGATACTTTGTCAAATTTCTGGTAATCCCAAGGAGGTTCCTATTGATTGGTTATTTATCAGATTTTGTAAGGAGTGTAACAGAAGGAGTTTTTGAACTCGTCAGCTTTCGGTTATCTAATTTAGTTCTACATCTTCTGACTTATTATTTGTTTGATTGTCATCGTTGAAGCAGTGACACTGTTACATAAGATTCAATAGCAATTTCCCGTCTTTTTACGTTCTCAAGAATGATAAACTGCAAAATGACCTGATTGTTGTCTGGTTTTCCTTCTTGCGTTCCACAGATGAATGGTCATTTTGACATGGTCCTATACTCTTATTTTTGCATTCATATATTTAGTTTCCACAATGGTATATTAGTTAGTGAATGTCATAAATTCACTTGAGGTGTTAGCTACTAATGGAAGTCTGTTCATTGGAGTTAGGGCTTTTGTCTGGTTGCCCACTTTTTGTGTTTGTAATTGGGATAAGACTTATTGTAACTAGAGACAACATAGTGATTTAGCTCTGTTAAATGATTTGTATAATGTTATTTCTCTTTTGCTGCAGCGTCTTGATAAAGAAGGAGTGAGTTTTTGTACGCGAACCACATACGATGACAATGCCATCACAAATGCTGTTGAAATATATGATAGCCTGGCGTATCTTTCCTATTTCTGAAAGCTTTTTATCTAGATCTTGTTGCTTTTTCTAAGTGACACACAGTCTGAACTGCAAACTCTTTCAGGGGTGGAATGCATTTCATGGCATCCAATAATGATTGTGGTATAAGAGAATATGACATGGAGAGATTTCAGCTTCTGAATCACTTTCGATTCCCCTGGCCAGTGAATGTGAGTCATCATATGCATAGATTGAATATTGTGGATTAATATTACTGTAACCTGTACATATATGTCAATTTCTGCCAACTATTCTTTCCCTAAAGATTACTCTTAGAAGACCAGTTGTGTTGCTCCTAGAGGTTGTGTTGAAGAGTCCTAGGTTATTGGCAATCATTTAAATGTCAACTGTCGCTCTCTCTCTCTCTCTCTCCCCCTCGTTTTATTCTTTGGAAACCTCAAAGAAAATAATTTAAAGTAAAAGAGCAAAATACATAATGTGCTTGCCAACTAGTTGTGTACAATTCCCGGATGTCTTCATATTTGTGGTTGTGGCCTCAATCATTTGTCCATTTATTTCATTGTGATGGTGAACTGGCTTTCTTTGCAGCATACATCAATAAGCCCCGATCGTAGGGTTGTTGCCGTAGTTGGAGATCACGTGGATGGATTGCTTATGGATTCTCAGAATGGAAAGGTACCAAGATTTTATTTTATTTTATTTTTGCAGTTGTTTAGAGCAGAAATATTGTTGCTATGAAGGTCAGAGTCATTAGAATTTCTGAAGATGATTGATGGGGGAAAAGTAATCAATATGACTATCATGTTCTTTAAGCTTTTGCCCTTTCTTCATTATAATATAAATTTCTAGAGATTGAGGAAATTATCCCTATGCCAGATTTGTTGCTATGCAATATGCATATAGGAAAGTTTGCATCTTATAATCCTAAGTTTCACCTATTCTTTCGCCAATGCTTATAAACTACTAAATCATATAATCACAACCAAACTAAATGCCTAGTTGGTTAATGCACGTACAAGGGTTACTGACTTCGACAATTAATCCAGATTGTTGACATGCACTAATACCCCACCATTGTGAGCATAGATGATCTTGTAGTAACACAACACTTTCTTGCTAAAGCAGTTGTCTTTATAATTGTCCAGAATGTAGGTGTATACTTTCTGTTTCTTGTAATATCATAATCTGTGATCCTGCCTTTGATTAGTAAAGCACCAAGTTTCAAACCCAAAGTTTTTCACTAAAAGGACCGCATATAGTGCTGAAGGGTGGGAACCTGTCACTAACTAGATGCACATTGTTTGATCTTTCCAGACTATTGCTAAGGTTGTTGGTCATCTAGATTACTCCTTTGCTTCTGCATGGCATCCCGATGGCCGCATATTTGCCACCGGAAATCAGGACAAGACTTCCCGAGTTTGGGATATAAGAAATCTTTCATCACCCATTGCAGTTCTGAAGAATAACTTGGGTGCTACTCGGTCTATTCGGTTTTCATCAGATGGTCAGTTTATGATGGTTGCAGAACCTGCAGATTTTGTGCATATATATAGTACAAGGGCAGATTACAAAAAACGGCAAGAGATTGATTTCTTTGGAGAGATTTCGGGGGTATCAGCAAGTCCAGATGACGAGTCCTTGTACATAGGAATCTGGGACCGAACATACGCAAGCTTGTTGCAATATAACAGAAGGCATACATATGGATATCTTGATTCCTATTTTTGATTGATCAGCAAAGGGCTTTCCGCCAGAGCTATATGATCCATTAGAAAGGTTAAGAGAACGGGTGCCTTCCAAGTTTTCATCCTATCTTTACGAATTCTCTGTTCTATTTTTTGTTGTTATAAAGTTCACAGTAGAAATAAGTGATAATTGATTAGACGACAAATATGTACAGTGAACATTCAAACTTGCTTGAACATTTTGCTCTTTCGATGTCTTTGCATTTCAAGCTT
Organism: Rosa multiflora; assembly: GCA_002564525.1. Lineage (NCBI taxonomy): Eukaryota > Viridiplantae > Streptophyta > Magnoliopsida > Rosales > Rosaceae > Rosa > Rosa multiflora. Next base: position 6,164 of record BDJD01001490.1, read on the forward strand.
CAAGTGGTTTTTTTTTGGCTTCAGTTTTTGTTGGGGGGAGGGATATTTGCACCTGTATTTGGTGGCGTAGAAAGTAGTCATTTCTCCTGCCAATAAATTATAGAAAACGAGTCTGGAGTATATTATACTCCAGGACCTAGAATTAGAGTCTGGTGAAGTACTGAAAAATCAATGGGGCATGTCTACTCCAGCGTTGCTTTGGCGTGTGCAACAAGAGATACTATTATGCTAAGTTAATCCATTTTGATATAAAATCCTAGTACATGTCTTATCTGAGATACGGAATGTCTGTGACTATTATTTATTTTATTTGAATATATAATTTGTTATAATATCATTTGGTCTGGTGAAAATAATGTTTCTTTGTGAAAAGAAAAGAAAATTATTATATTGTCCAAGACTACTGCGTGTGGTGGTTCAAACTAATGTGATTGGTCAATACGTCCTAAAGTGATTGGTCAATGTAAAGAGTAATGTACAGTGGTTGGGGACTCATGTGATTGGCCAATGTAAAAAGTATTTGATGTTGAATGACCTTGGAGGAGTGCAATCGGATTCTCCATGGTGGACCTTTGCACAACAATGGCAAAATGGTGGTGTGGGTGTGGCGCCGCTCCATTTCTTGGAGACTTGGGTGGTGAAGCGGTTGCCTCCACGTCTAAAGACCGCAGAATCTCATATTTTGATTAGGACATCGATGTGATGCTATTTGAAAGTTTGTGCTGCAATGTAGCGATGAGGAGCAACGTTTTCGGGTGGCGATGGACGTTTGTCGTTTCCTCTAGTCGACGAGGTCATTCAAGTTTGTTGCAGCAGCGCCGATGGAGGTGGATCTCAGGTATGAGTGTATGACACTATGAGAATGTTAAGGGCTATTGCTGGACTTCTGCATTGTTCAACCATAGTACGGCAGGCTGTCATCAGTTCTTCCTGAAGCAAGCCGGGAAGGTTGCCCCAACAACAATGATGGTGTCGACGTTTCAGACCAAGGACCAAAAAAATCAAAATCCCAAATGATATCAAATTTTGAGAGGGGTGATATAATTTCTAGCTACCAAAAGATATAAGCCAAAGTTATCGCGATATTGACCAATGGCGGATCCTGGATTGGAACCTTGGACGGGCTGGATTTCTTAGATTGTAGCTACTGTAATAATGCTGTCCAGAAGTACTTTACTTCCATCATGCACAACAGCACAAGATCACATACATAGATGCACTGATGCACACATGAACAACAAATTAAAACAAAGAAACCCCTAATCAGCCCACAGCCTACCTGATTTCCTCATTTCCAGTCTGCATTCTGCAACCTTCATTCTTCAATCCCCAATTTCCAGTTCAGACTTCAGAGCCCTAAATCCCTAATTTCAACAAAATCCCCAATTTTACTGAATCAAATCAATAACAAATCGGTTTGATTAAGAGGAACTAGATTCAGAATCAGATAGCGAGTGAAAAAGAAAGAGTACCTGCCTACCTGGTATAGTCGGAGATGGAGAGTTGGAGACGAGTCAGACGACGAAGTCTAGTGGTGAAACTTCGAATAGGCCGTAGATCGGTAGATCCGTAGTCGATGAGTGGACTAGTGGAGTCGGGAGAGCCGGCTGAGCCGCAGGCGGCGAGAGGAGGAGGAAGACCGAGAGAGTCCGTCGCCTAGTCTTGATGAGTGAGAGTCCGTAGCGGGAGAGTCGGACAGAGTGACTGAGTGAGAGTCCGTCGCCTAGCCTCGATGAGTGAGAGTCCGTCGCGGGAGACAGTGACTGAGTAGCGATGTCCGTCGCCTAGTCTCGATGAGTGAGAGTCCGTCGCGGGAGTCGGGAGAGAGTGGGCGATGTCTCGATGTCTCGATGAGACCGAGGTTTTGCATTGAGACCGGGCGACGTCTGGACAAACCCGTATGTGAATGGATCTAATTAAAAAAGAAAAAACATATATCTAATTTTTTTTTTGGGCTTCAAATTCTTGGACGGGCTCAAGCCCGTCCTAGTCTATGAATGGATCCGCCCCTGATATTGACACGTCAGCTTTAATAAAATTAAATAAAATCCTGCAAAAATTAATGGGAGGCCGCGAGATTCGAACAATTAACCTTTATATTCGCTCATAATTTTTAAACAAATTTTAGAAAATGTATTTTATAAATAAAAATTTCAGTGTATTCACTTCACATTTCTCCTTCCACTCTTTCATTTCTTCACTCTTAAGTATTTTTCATTTTCTAGGTTTATAGTACAAAATTTACAAATTTAGATATGTGATTATTGAATCAAGGTAAGAGCCAATATATTGATCAAAGCCAGAATGACCCCTACATACCCTTATGCTACCAATTAAGGATAGCTAAGAAGATGTGTTAGTACCCATAGTGGTATATAGAACTATGTCACTCATTTGACATTAAATACATCGAAATACTATAAATCCTCATTCAGTACTACTCCAGAAGAATCCCTAAATACTTGCTAGGAAACTTATTAAAAGTAAACTATATTACAAGCCTAAAACAACTAGGCCCAAAAGAGAGCAGCCCAAGGTCAGTTGCATCCAAACCCTAGCAAGCTGGTCGAAATGGGCCTAGGACACCTTCTCCTTCGCATGGTGGTACATCCATCCAATGTCGCCAGCACTGCCGCAACCAAATCGCTCGACGAAACCATCAAGAGCTACCATCATTGGAAAACCAAAGCAAAGCTACTTGAGATCACCCAGATTACCAGATCGATGCAGCCTAGAATCCCGGTCTGTCATAGACAGCCGCAGACCTAACCTAAGTTGATCACCATGCTTCAGAGCTGTCGCACCCAAAACCACCATCGAACCAACCTGCCAAACTTCAAGAAGGAAGCCTCTAAGAAACTGAATCAAGGTAAGAGCCAATATATTGATCAAAGCCAGAATGACCCCTACATACCCTTATGCTACCAATTAAGGATAGATAAGAAGATGTGTTAGTACCCATAGTGGTATATAGAACTATGTCACTCATTTGACATTAAATACATCGAAATACTATAAATCCTCATTCAGTACTAATCCAGAAGAACCCCTAAATACTTGCTAGGAAACTTATTAAAAGTAAACTATATTACAAGCCTAAAACAACTAGGCCCAAAAGAGAGCAGCCCAAGGTCAGTTGCATCCAAACCCTAGCAAGCTGGTCGAAATGGGCCTAGGACACCTTCTCCTTCGCATGGTGGTACATCCATCCAATGTCGCCAGCACTGCCGCAACCAAATCGCTCGACGAAACCATCAAGAGCTACCATCATTGGAAAACCAAAGCAAAGCTACTTGAGATCACCCAGATTACCAGATCGATGCAGCCCAGAATCCCAGTCTGTCATAGACAGCCGCAGACCTAACCTAAGTTGATCACCATGCTTCAGAGCTGTCGCACCCAAAACCACCATCAAACCAACCTGCCAAACTTCAAGAAGGAAGCCTCTAAGAAACTGACCCCCCCCCCGGGTATTAGCATTACCCGTCTGGCAGACTAGAAATATAGGCAAAAATGAACGTTGCGCGCCACCGGAATAATGCAATCACACTGAAATTCGACCCATTTTTCGATTCTAGCAAAAAGATGGCTAGGTATTGGTCTATTTTAAGAACTGATGTTTGTCATCGTCAGTGTACACTAATTCATTCAAAATCACTACAACTCATTATTTAAAAAAAAAATTAAATAAATTTGAAGGGACTACAACTCATTATTAGATGAAGTTACTTAAAAGGGAAAATCGTCCGTACAGTACCTGACCTTTGCCCCATTCTAAACTTCAGTACCTCACGTTCAGAAAATATCAGAACGGTACCTGAGGTTTCGACCCCGACCGAAGATCGGTACCTAGTGCCGTTAGTTCCGTTACAAAAACTGATGGCTGGCATATTTTGATCATCAAATGACCAATTTACCCTTTAATTTTTGTTTTCTTTAGTTTTTTTTTTATAAAATAAATAATAATAAAAAAGCAAATATTTTTGCCCACCAACAAGGCAAACCCGATCCAGACGCACCACCACCATCCCAACGCCGCCCTTGACAGACAATCTCCTTCGCCACACCAGAAAAAACAACCTTTGGAACAAAACCGAGAGGGTCCAAGCATCGACCCCAGCCCACGACAATTTTTCACATCCAGCCCATCCACCACCATCGCACCTCTCAGACCACCGCGTCGTTGCTTGCGGACCCAGACGACTGTAGAACACCAGCAGATCATATCGCCCACCGCCACAATCCCATCCCTCGAGAGCCCGAGCAGAACGATCGCTGCGCTGTGACTCCCTCCGCCCCCTGCTGTTATGCGATCCAAAGCCACATCACACCCAAACTCCACATGATCTGTGATGTATCCAGCCGGATCCATCCACAAACCCGAAATCCAGACCGAGTGCGCCCTTCAGCCACACGACGGAAAACCACCCTCGGCCACACACCTTTCTTCTGTGCGACCACCGCCGCCACCTGAAAACAATGAAAAGGAAGGCCACCCATCTCTGATCATCTACAAACAAATCCCGTCCGGCCGCACTCGACACACGCCGACCTGGCCAGAGGCCAAGGCAAGCATGGCGTCGCAGCCGGATGAGTGGACTCTCTCTCTCTCTTAGGGTTCTCTCTGGTCTCTCTCTGCTAGCTTTTGTTCTGGAACGATCTTACTTAGCCCATCATTACCTGGCAATATAATTAAATTTCAGTTTGGAGGAGAATTGCAGAAATTGGAATTTTGAGGTGTTATGGTCACTATGGGTTCATTGTTTTCCCTTCCTTGTACATTCTGTTGTTGAGGTTCCTCTGATGAATCTAGGGACGAGAGAAAGAATTCTGGGTTTGCTCGGTTTCAGAGAGAGAGAGAGAATTCTGGGTTTGAATGGGAACGAGAGAGAGAGAGAGAGAGAGAAAATGTTTTGATAGAAAAAATAAGGGATTAAGACATGAAAAGACGAAAATATCCTTCAGTTATCAGTTTTTGTAACGGAACTAACGACACTAGGTACCGATCTTCGGTCGGGGTCGAAACCTCAGGTACCGTTCTGATATTTTCTGAACGTGAGGTACTGAAGTTTAGAATAGGGCAAAGGTCAGGTACTGTACAGACGATTTTCCCTACTTAAAATCATCTTTTCAAATAGAGTACATAATTGATCAAATAAACATGTTATAAAGTCATATTTAAATTTTTTTCTCTCTAAATTTCCATCATTTCTTTCTAACATTTATCGATATCGATATTTTCTTGATAATTTCCATTTTTTGAACAATCGATATTTCCTCGATATCTAATATTTTGATCATTGTTTTAGTCTGCTGGGATAGGGCTGATGACGAGGTCGGTGACAGTGGTGGTGCCTAGTCAAACTGGTAGGGTTGTTGATGATGCAAGATCCTAAAACTATGGTCGTGGGAACTACGGGGACTGAGAGCCAAGCTTCCTCATCAGCCTAACCCTACTTTCTTTCAACTGGTAGGGTTCTCTGTAGCTAATTTGCAAGTGATACAGGGGTAGACTACAACCGTGACTACGTCAGCACTGGTAACTCCCTCCTCCACCTCGACCTCCTCCTCAAATCATTGGAGTGTGTAGAGTTGCGGTTCAGGAACTACTCAAGCCTAACATGAAGACAAAGTTGATGGAGATTTTTGAGGTCAATGCACCATTGAATGTGGAGGAAGGGTTTGGTTTGCGCAACACCAATGAGATTGTGCACATCTCTCCGGTGAAGAAGAAGAGAGGTAGACCCAAGTGAAGAAAGAATAAGGCTAAAGCTGCTATGGAAGGCCCTAAGCCTAAGGCTAGGAAAAGAATAGTGTCTCGAAAATTAGAGGTGAGTTATGCTACCGAAGAAGTTGTCTTAGTGGTGGAAACTCAAGTTGGAGGAGATGGGGGCTGTGGAAGAAATTGCTGAATTGTTGGGACTACACTTCTTCTGGAGATGATGTCGACTATTATTAGGCCTGGGCACAGGTCGGGATGGGTCGGAATAGACATGAAACCAGACCCAAACCCGATTCCAATAACGGGATATGACGAGATGAGGTTGCTTTTTAAAAAAATTAATTCCATTCCGACCCAAACCCTTTCAGTTTCAGGTTCATTTGGGATTATTAGGGTTCAGTCCATTTTTAAATAAGACACTAAAAATTCATACAATTTCAATCTTGCAAAAATTCATAAATTTCCAAACCTGCAAAATTCAGACCGGGAATTGTTATGTATCTCAACAAATTTCATACTAGCATAAACATATATAATTATCCAAACAACTACACAATGAGACACATATTAAAAATTTAATTTAATTTACAAATATAATTATTTTAGAATGGGATGGTATTATTTTGGGATTGAAATTAAATATCATTTTAACCTCATTATCTCCGGGACGGGACATGATCATCCTGATAACTCAAAAACAATAATGAAACCAGACTCGTACATGCACAGGACATGATGGGACGTTTTTGGGTTCGGGAGTTCGGTATACATGCCCAACCCAAGCTATTACTGAAGGTTGAGATGTGTCGCTAAGGATTTTCAGTGGGTTTTTTAGGATAGTTTATTGCTGTGCTTTATTGCCTAATTAAAAAGGTCGAATACTTAGAGAGGTTTTATTGTATTGTCATTATTAAAAAAAAAAAACACATATTCTAGAAAATTTACTACTATTTTTGGAAACCTTACTGCCATCTTTTGAAAAGATGCTACCTTGAAATCTTGAATTGAAAAGGTATTACCGGTGAATTAAAAAGTTAATTATTGTCATTCTCCAAAACAAGTTACTCTCACTCACAAGAAAATTTAGTGTCATCTTTTGGAATACTATTGGCATCAGAAAAGCTACTGGAGAAGCAAAACTACTACTGAAGAACTGAAAAACTACTGACCTAGTTTTAGGCTAAACTCGACCCAACTGAATCTATATCGTTCGACTGACCACCTTTCGATGGAGTCCTGGTCATGTACTCGTCTTGCCTTCACGAGTCTAGCCATATCCATCATCGACATCCATCAGATCAATAATGACAACATTTCGAGTTTCAAAATCTTATGATTCTCCAAAGGTTATATATTGGCCGCTATCCAACGATTCCGACCATCTCTAGAACTGATCCATGTATGAAAATTGATCCTCTTGTCATAATTTACATCTTCTATAGCTTGTGTTAATGTGTAGATGGGGGGATCTAGTTAACGTGAGAGAGGGATGAGAGTGAGACACGAGAAGTATAGTGGTTCGTCTCCCGCTTTGGGAGAGACTACGTCCACTTGCGGTCCAAGTTGATAACAAGAAATGTAATAGGATGTTGAGTAAGTGGGAAGGAGTACCATTTTATAGGGAAGGAATACTCTTTCCTTTTTTTTTTTCCTTCAATGTGGAAGCAAAAGAGTTATTCCAGTCTTCAAAAGCTTATCATGGAGGCATCTTGGCAATGCTGGAAAGGTGGCTTCTTGGTGAGCTCTTGGCCTCCTTCGATCACCACGGTGTAGCTTGGATATTGGGATACGGGATGCATGTCACAATTGGGTCTCACCACTGCTCGTGTGCCCGCTAAGAGGGTGTTACTTATACTTGGTGACATAGTAAATTAGTCACGCTAGTGGAGATATGTACAGCTTGAATTATATTTCTATTGCATCCTATGTGAACAAGATTAATCTTAATTTTATAGCGGGCTGAGAAACTACAAAAAGTAGTTCAAACTATTAAAATTGAAAGGCTGTTAAAAGAAAAACATATTATGTGCCTTCATCAAAGCGATTGATGGATAGGGAATCAAGGAATCAGTGATTACCATCAATCAACATGATTACGAATCAATCAGCATTTAATGTCATCATTGTAATTGATATTTCCGTTATAATTCTCTCCCTATATAAAGGGACTATGAAATGAAATGAGAAGATCAATTCCAATTGTCATTTTACTTTTATACGTTATTAGCACGCTCAGAGCAAATAGCCAAGAAAAACACCTAGCTTTCAAGTTTCTTTCTTTCTTCCGTAGAAAAAAAAAAAAATTCCTCTACCCGGCCGCGCAGACCCACAACCGGCCAGCCCCAGTGCAGCCTCGACCTCAGCCCGTTGCCCCGCGCGGCTCCTCACCTTAGCCAGCTCGCTGCCCCACACAGCCTGCAACATACGAGCCTGCGCAGATCCCGCCCCTGCGCGCACCCTTTCCCTCGCCTCTGCCCCGCGCCGACCTCGCCTTCCCAGCCTCGCCGCCTGCAACAGACCACCGATCTGCAGATCACAGCGATCCAGTCGCAGCGGCCGGCCTCGCCTCCCTGCAGCCCAGCCACATCCGGCCTCACATCCTAGCAGCCTAGCTGCGCCTGACTCGGCGCACGCTTCCACGCCTGCATAAACAACCCATCTGCAAACCACCCCACCTGCAAACCGGAGAAAGAAGACGCGGAAAAAAAAAACAGAAAAAAAAGGGGTGTGACCCTGCCCAAAGAAAAGGATCCGTCCCAAAAAAAAAGAAAAAAAGAAGAAGCAAAGAAGGAAAAAAAAAAGAAGGCCCTGAGACCCACAGAAAAAAAAAAGTGAGAAAAAAAGGCCCAAAAAAAAGACCAGGCCTAGAAAAAAAAAACAAACACAAGAACAGGCCCTACGGCCCAAAAAGAAAACAAGGGCAAAGAAAAAGAAAAAGAAAACATAGGCCCACTGCTAAAAAAAAAGAGGAAGCGACCCAGTTTTTTTCTGAAGCCCAAAAACATTGCTATGTACGCCTGCATCAACATGCGCATGCGCTAGGATTGTTTTATTTTCTCGAAACCAAGTATGTTCTCTTTTATTTTCATACTATGTTATTTTTAATTATTTATAATTAGAATTTTTTTGAGCATGCTATTTTATTGCTTGTTATATATGTGATATATATTCGTGGAATCTAAAGCATGTAATTTTCATTTATGTCTACTATTTTTAAGCATGCTTTATACTTTATTGTTTATGCATTTATTATATTTTATTATTGAGCATGTTTAGTTAGATAATTTTGATCCTTTCAAGCATGCCTTGTTATTTATGTTTTATATGATTTTTTTAAATATTTTACTCATGATATATTATTGCTAATTATTATGTGTCGTATATAATTTGTTGTATATTTGTGAAATTTGAGCATGCCATGTAGTTTATTTTTATATATGCTATGTTTAAATGTGATACGGTTAATTTTAGAATGCAACATATAAATTCCGTTTTGCCATGATAATGAAAATTCATGCGCATTATCCATACAGACTTACTGTGATAAAGTATTTTCACATATCATCGAAAGAAAAAATGTGACCATTACGAATCTTGGTCTTGAAATCTAATTCACATTTTTTGAAAAATAATTTACGTGGATGTCTTTATGACTGCGTAATTTATATCTTCCCTCTTGTTTATGTAGATGGTTGATCCAACTCGACCTGAATTTGACATTTTGGACTCAGAAGGACTTGAGTACCACCGTTGGGTTTCCGATGTAGAAACTGTCTTTGTGGTAAAAGACTACACTACCACCATCAAAACTCTCACTGACCCTAAACACGATGGACTGTCTGACACACTGTCTTTGTGGTAAAAGACTACACTACCACCATCAAAACTCTCACTGACCCTAAACACGATGGACTGTCTGACAAGGTGAAAGCAAATGTCTTAATGTTTCTGAGGTGACATATTGATCCTAGCCTACGCTAGGAGTACCTTCAGTTGAAGACACCCAAAGAATTGTGGGATGCCCTTAAGGGACGTTTTGGGAACATTCATGACACCTTGCTCCCAGAACTGACCATTCAGTGGAATGAAATCTGCTTGCTTGACTACAAAAGGGTCAATGACTTCAACAAGGATATGTTGCGTCTAAAGGCACGTCTAAATTTCTGTGGAAAGGAACTCACAGAAGATGATATGATCCAGAAGACTCTTTCCACTTTTCCTACTTCAGCAATTATACTAGCGAACCAGTATAGGCTAAAGTATGACAACAAAAGAATCACAACCTTCAATAAGCTGATCAACCTACTGCAAGTGGCTGAGAGGCATAATGAAGTTATTTTGAACAACAATGCCAGGCCTGTTGGGACAAAGAAAATTTCCGTGGCTAATTATGGCAAAGTGAAAGGTGGAAAGAACCCCAATGCAAAGGGGGTTGGACGTGCTGATCCATACTCAGGTGGTAATAATGCACCACATGCACCACGTGCCATGTGGTGCAAGGGACATGGGGGTAGTGATGTGGGCCTTGGAGGCCATCCCAATGTATGGCACAGAGATGGTGGTGCTAGCCCTAGTGGTCATGGAAACAAGGTGCAAAGGGGGCACATAAGAACCCTTCAGTCAAACAGGAAAGAGTTGGCAATGAACCATGCTATAGGTGTGGAGTCATTGGGCATTGGTACGAGAACTGCCAAGCAAGCAACATAGTAGCAGCCAATTACAAGAGGTATAGGGAGTCTAAAGAACAAGAGGCTCACTATATGAAAGAAGAAGGCCATGACCCAGACGTCAACCTCACAATTGCAAACTTCAATGGCAACAAGGAGCTTGCTCAGTCAATGGATGCCCCAGATTTTGACTGATCTGCTTTATTTATTTTATTTTCCAAAAATAGTTGTGAAGGCATAATGTCTCATTTTTAATTAGACTATTACTTGGTCTTAAAGTTTATTTCAATAATGGTTTGATGAATTAGATTTCTAAACAAGACCTTAATTTGATTATCGTTGGCTTATTAATAAATTTTGAATTTTATTCTGAAGCACTGAATTTATTCAAATTTATTTACTACACATATCCACATGGTTTGAAATAGCACTATAAAGATGTAGAGCAATACATCTAGAAAAAAAAAATTATTTGAATGAAAAGATTATCGTTCTACCTAAAATAGAAATACTCTAAAGAATATGAGATATATTTAATGTCACAGACGCTCTGTATGCACCAAGAGCTAATCGAACCTTGTTAAGTTTCAAAGATATTTGTGCCAACGGTTATCCAGTAGAAACAAACTGTGAGAATGGAACTGAATCCCTTGATATTAACTCTAATAAATGTGAAAGGAAACGCAATTTAGAGAAACTTATGAGTCAATCTAATGGATTGTACCTCACTACGATTTGGATCATTGAAATGTGGGACACTAACTCATACAACCTTTGGCACGACCGCCTAGGGCACCCTGGTAGTGACATGATGATCTGTATTTCAAAAAACTCACACGGACATCTCTTCTTTCAAGTGAAAAATAAAGTGGGAGAAAAATCCGTCCACTGCAAGGTGTAGGTCTTAGTACTGCTCAAATGCAGTCATTGCCTTCTGAAGTACCAGAAGCACTACCTTCCTCCCATTATGCCTCATTGACTATTTCAAAGGCACATCACTTGTTTTTCAAAGCCTGCTTTTTAGCAAAAACAGAATCGAGACCTTCCTATGCTAAAGATACAAAACAAAACATTCCATTCTTACAAAGGATACAAGGAGATATTTGTGGACCTATCCATCCAGAATGCGAACCATTCAAGTACTTTATGGTTCTGGTGGATGCTTCGACACGCTGGTCACATGTCGCTTTATTGTCCACAAGAAATGCTGCATTTACAAAACTCCTAGCACAGATTATACGTTTAAGGGCTCACCACCTTGTAGGGGACTTCTAACCTTGCAGGCACATTTGCAGCTGACATATGTGATCTCATCACTTTTGCGATATTAGTAAACGCATCAGGCATCGAATTTGCTACGTTCTGAATATCGATTATTCTTTTCACTTCACTTTCAGTTTGTGAAGTGCGGGGATCAAAATGAGACAGAGTGGGGACAAACCACGACAATTCCTGTCGTTCTCTTGGAAAATCCTTTTTCCTATGTCCCCGTAACGAGGGGAAGACTGTCTCATCAAAATGACAATCCGCAAATCTAGCGGTAAAGAGATCTCATGTCAAGGGTTCCAACTAAGGGATAATTGTTGGGAATTCGTATCCAACATAAATACTTAATCGTCTCTGAGGACCCATTTTGGTGCGCTGTGGAGGCGCAATATTGCATTACCTCATGCAGATATAGGCAAGTTAGTGCGCATAACCACTGCCCTAGCCACCATCTGTAGCCTTTTGATGGTGGCTTCTGCGAGACCATTTTGAGTATACACATGGGGTACAGGATGCTCTACATCGATCCCAATAGACATGCAATATTCATCAAATGCTTTTGATGCAAACTCTCCAGCATTATCAAGGTGGCTATTGCGCCTCCACAGCGCACCAAAATGGGTCCTCAGAGACGATTAAGTATTTATGTTGGATACGAATTCCCAACAATTATCCCTTACTTGGAACCCTTGACATGAGATCTCTTTACCGCTAGATTTGCGGATTGTCATTTTGATGAGACAGTCTTCCCCTCGTTACGGGGACATAAGAAAAAGGATTTTCCAAGAGAACGACAGGAATTGTCGTGGTTTGTCCCCACTCTGTCTCATTTTGATCCCCGCACTTCACAAACTGAAAGTGAAGTAAAAAGAATAATCGATATTCAGAACGTAGCAAATTCGATGCCTGATGCGTTTACTAATATCGCAAAAGTGATGAGATCACATATGCCAGCTGCAAATGTGCCTGCAAGGTTAGAAGTCCCCTACAAGAGGCACGATGCCGCAGATAGAGGCATTGCAACTACACTTAGTGGAGGTGTGGTTGAGACCGTGGCTCCCCAAAGGAAGAGGGGGAGGCCACTTGGTTCAATTGACACTCACCCAAGGAAGAAGAGGGTGAGTAAGGCACAAACTGATCCATTAATCATCAATGTAGAGAACCCCTCTCATGAGATTGTCTCTGATTACAGTTATGTCCATGAATGAATACTGGAGGACGCTCCGATGTTTGACATGATTTTAGAGAACAAAGAAATCTCAATGGATTATGAGAGTGAGTATGAGTTGATAGAAAGATCTTCCATACACATTGATGATGTATTTGCATACACTGTTGCTCAAGAAATCATAGAGCACGATGATATCGAACCACGCTCTGTTGCAGAATGTCAACAAAGAGCATATTGACCAAAATGGAAAGAAGCAATCCAGACAGAATTAGATTCTCTGGCAAAGAGACAGGTATTTAGTCTGGTAGTGCTAACCCCACCAAGTGTCCTGTAGGACATAAATGAGTCTTTGTCAGAAAGCGTAATGAGAAGAATGAAGTCCTGAGGTACAAGGCGCGCCTTGTGGGGCAAGGTTTCTCACAACGCCCTATAATTGACTATGAGGAGACATACTCTCCCGTAATGCATGTTATAACGTTCCGCTACTTACTTAGCTTGGTAGTTTCCGAAGGACTGGAAATGCAGCTCATGGATGTGGTTAATGCATATCTCTATGGGGATCTAGATTCAGATATATATATATATATATATATATATATATATATATATATATGAAAGTGCTAGATGGCCTTACATTACCCAAATCAAGTGACTCTAAACCACGGAGTGCGTTTGCAATTAGGTTGAAACACTCACTTTACGGATTAAAACAATCCGGGCGGATGTGGTATACCCGTCTAAGTGACTACTTGATGGGGAATAGATATAAGAACAATGAATTATGCCCCTGCATATTCATAAAGAAAACAAGTTCCGAATTTGCAATTGTAGCTGTATATGTCGATGATATGAACATAATAGATACTCTTAATGAAAAAAGAGAAACCACGAGCTACTTGAAATCTGAATTTGAGATGAAAGATCTTGGGAAAACTCGATTCTGTCTAGGCCTTAAACTAGAACACTGAGTTTGTGGAATACTAATCCACCAGTCTGCGTTTGTCCAAAAGTTAGGTGATTTAACATGGACAAATCGCATCCTGCTAGCGCTCCCATGATCGGTCGAAACTTGGATGCAAGGAAAGATCCATTTCGTCCAAAGGAAGATGACGAAGAGGTGTTGGGAGCTGAAATTCCCTATCTAAGTGCAATAGGCGCATTATTGTACTTAGCCCAATATACTCTTCCAGACATTGCATTCTCAGTGAACTTGTTAGCTAGATTTAGCTCAGCGCCAACGCAGCGTCACTGGAATGGTATCAAGAACATTTTTCGATACTTAAAAGGAACCATTGACTTGGGACTGTTCTTTCCCTACAGAGAGACAAGAGGGACCGCATATGGAACTGCAATCCCTAAATGAAATGTTGATGGCGAAAACGCCACTCACTACGCTAAAACTCCAAATGACATTTTGGTCAGTTTTGCTAATGCTGGGTACCTCTCTGACCCACATAAAGGTCGTTCCCAAACTGGTTATGTATTTACTATTGGGAACACGGTGATATCTTGGAGATCAACCAAGCAAACCCTTGTGGCTACCTCCTCGAACCACTCAGAGATCATTGCTCTACATGAGGCGGTTCGTGAATGTATATGGTTAAGAGCTATCATTACACATATTCGATGGACTAGTGGTTTAAGTTCTACCACTGAAGAGCCTACTTGCATTTATGAAGATAATACATCTTGTATCGAACAGATGAAGCTAGGTTATATCAAGGGTGATAATACAAAACACATATCGCTAAAGTTTTCCTATAATCAGCAACAACAGACCCTCCTCAAGATTCAAGTGAATCAAGAAAGGTCTGAGGAGAATGTGACAGATTTGTTCACTAAATCATTGCCTAAGGCCACATTTGAGAAACATCTGAAAAGCATAAGAATCCAAAAGACTTTCCAAGCTCCTTTGATTAATGTAAGGATCAGGGGGAGGTGTAGACGTCAAGGGGAGACTAACACACACATGTCATCCTCAAATGTAAAAGGTGCGTTGTGCTCTTTTCCTTCTACCAAGGTGTATTTTTTGTCCCACAGGGTTTTTATTGTTACTTGGCAAGGTTTTTAGTGAGGTAATAACTCATGCACCATTTTGTCTTTGACTTGGCACAAGCGGGAGTGTTAAAGGAAAAACATATTATGTGCCTTCGTCAAAGGGAGAGGGAATCAAGGAATTAGTATTACCATTAATCAACACGATTACGGATCAATCAGCATTTAATGTCATCATTGTAATTGATATTTCCGTTGTAATTCTCTCCCTATATAAATGGGCTATGAAATGAAATGAGAAAACAAATTCCAATTTTCATTTTACTTTTACAAAGGAATCTAATTTTAGGCCAAAAATTATAATAAATTTGGAGAGTAAAGAGAACTTTTAACATCAATCATCGTCATGATCTATATCTTGTATAGCTTGGATTTAATCTTTTATTCATATATAGAAATGATTTATTACTCATCTCTCTCTCTGTCTCTCTCATTTTTGTTGTTCTTTTCTAAGTGGCCTTATGAAGAAAAAAGAGATATTACCAAAAAAAAAAAGGAAAAAAAAAAGAGATAGTTTAGAAAATTATAAGGTCACCAAAAGTGACATTTACTATATATGCTTCAATTAGTAAAGAAATTTAAGAAACTAATATAATTGTGTGGTGGTTGGTCACGGGATCAATTCTCACTCACACCACGGATGGATGAGGTGGGGATTGAAAAGAAAACGAAAGAAAGATTTTTCTAGTTGAGTCTTTTGCCCTGCAACCTTTCATCCAAATGTTTTGCTTTGCATACCGGCCGTGGTGATTACCATTGGTCATGAAATTTGCTGGGCATATGCAAGTACAGTACATATAGATGGACAGCGAACTAGAGATAGATGGATAGATTTCCAAGGGTCCCCTGTCAGTTTATCACAATGGAAGCAAGACAGGTGGGTTTGAAGAGAAGTGAAGTGCTTGTTTAGATGGAGAAAAGGACAGAGAAAGGAAGTCCCCGGCGGAATTAGTCGAAGATAAGAAGAAAGAGAAGACGCCACGCATGACAGCTAGGGCATCTTCCGATGACTGGGCCCCGCGGTGGTGTTGTGATTGCCGGGGAACACGCCAAGACGAGCTGGCTAGCTAGGGCAAATCTCCATCCGTGACTAAAACAAGTAACCCATGCTGATACTGTTCCTTCCTTCTGAATGAATGCATGTGATCGATCTATCGAGCTGGTCGACATCGTGTCTTTTTTCACAAAGCCACCCATGCATAATACTTATCTTGAGATTTACGCAATTGCCTGGCTAGCTATATGCCCTAGCTCATTCTTTTTCTTTCTTGTTAATTGTTAGTTGCTGCTTTGTTCAACCAATATAAAAAACACATATATTAGTTGCTACTTTGAATCAAATACTTGATTAATTTTAATGGAGTAAAAAACTTTTTGATTTTGCTTTACCCAATATATATATATAAATTTCTCAGGTAAGGATATCCTTACCTAAGTTTATGGAACGAATTTTCAATTTTAGGCCATTTTTTGATAACATATTCACATCTTAACCGTTCAGTTTTTAGGTCCTAAAGTATAGATCATCTCTGCAAAATTTCAGCCAAATTAATGATTGTTAAGGTATCCAAAACTACAATTTACACGAACAAACCGAATCTGTTTAAAACAAGAACCGTTCGTGTATATTGTTGTAATCTGCAGTTTTAAATGCCTTAACGATCATCAATTTGGCTGAAATTTTGCAGAGATGATCTATACATTAGGACCTCAAAATTGAACGGTTAAGATGTTAATATGTGATCAAAAAGCGGCAAAAAACTAGAAATCCGTACCTAAACTTAAGTAAGGATGTCATTAATTAACCAAGAAGAAATGTGTGTGTGTGTACCTCATCGTTGGAATGGTGTTGAAGTTTTGAGCTTCATTACGATTGTATCTTCAACATGCTTTCGCCTTATCTCTTTCCCACATGAGATGTTATCAATTTAACAGAAATATACATGGACGTACGTGGTCTTAGAAACTTGATAAATATATTATATATATAGTAGAACATTGGCCTATTTGAAAAAAAGTGATGTGGGGTAATGTCTCAAAATATTTTGTGAGGCGGTAAATGCACATTTTGATTGAAAGGTAAGAGGCTAGAAACTAATTGACTATAGTACCACAAATGCAAGCACCAATATTTGACATTTACTCAAGAAATAATTAATTATCAACAGAATGTTTCAAATTGATTTACGGCACAAAAGAATAAATGAAAGCTATCATTTGTGCTTGAATTTAGAATCACGTACTTTAACATTTGTTGATTAGTACACATTTCACAAAAAATAGCAATATATTCAAATGGACCTGCAGATGAAAGAATAAGAACAGTTAGTCTGTGTCCTTTGCATAGATTGCTTCATCTATATTGGCCTGAATGGGCATAGAAAGGAGTACATGTTTTATCAAAGCCATCAATAATTGAAAAATATATATGCAGATACAAACACAAGGTTAAAGTCTAATCACTTTGACTTATTATGCTTGAAATGCGTGGAGAAAGCTAGGTGTGTGTGTGTATCTATATATATTGTTCAAACTCTTGCTATGTTTGAGGCAAAGTCAATTTGCATTTTCGGCCTTAAAATAAGGTGTGTTTGGAAATGAAAGGGAAGGAACAGAGCAAGAAGAAGCTGAAGCAAGCGACAAACAGAAATGCATAGATGTGCGTTTGGCATATGATATGTCAGGACTTACTAGTAGAGCCCAAGATTCACTTTCGACCAGCAAATTGCTATATTGTCTTGACGCTTCGATAATGTGTTGGCATAGAGTTCATAAAAAGTTCATTCACTAGCTACTAAACGATGGTGCACCCAAATTATTTTCATTAGTTTGCCCAAGTAGGCAAGTACTATTTTTATGCCAAGTACTATACCAAATGGTATAATGTATTTAGGGTTTTTGTCAATTTACTCAATTCCAGGGATTTTTTTCCCACCTACCTCATTTAGTTCTTTTAATTTCTCTTTACCCAGAACACTCTAAGGAAGTCTTCCCAATACCCCATTAAGTTTTGTTTTTGTTTTTGAGACTATTTTACGCTCACCCTTTTGTTACTTAGAGAGAGAGAGAGAGAGAATGGAAGAGAAAGAAACCATAAGAGACTTCGCCAGAGCCTCGTCACTGGCTGCCGGATTCCCGTCATCAGTCGCCTGATTCAGGTCACCGAACACCGGATTCATGTCAACTTTTGTTGGAATCCCGTCACTGGTCGCCGGATTCTGGCCAAGTTTCATCGGAATCCGGTCACCGGCCGCCGCCCACTGGACTTTCCTAAAAACCTAACCGAAGTTCTTCAAAGAGGTCGTCAGAGATATCATAGGTCGCTAGAAAGGTTTATTGCCCCCAATAGACGTCTATTGCCCCCCATTGCCCACCAATAGAAGTTTATTGCTCCCCAATAGAACTTTCGGTAGCCGGAATGAGAACTAATCTTCCTAAAATTGGACAAATAAAACTTTGATTAAAGAAAAAAAATGAAGAGATTATATTAATTTAAAAACGTCTATTGGAGGCAATAAACGTCTATTACCCCCTAATAGACATTCAAAACTTTTTTTTTTCCTTTCCTTCTGCCCCATTAATTAAAAAAAAAATTGATTTGGGCACCTAGAAATTATTTTGGGCACCCAAGTCAACAAATTGAAATTCTCTCTCCGTGCCTAGCACATCCGATCAATCCAGGACGCCAATCTCGACTTCCG
>BDJD01001491.1:9403-21875 GCA_002564525.1 Rosa multiflora
CTCTTCGTATCAAGTCTCTGATGGAGTTTTGTGGCCAAACCATAACTGATACGATGTTGATCGAGAAGACTCTCTCTACCTTCCCCGTCTCTGCCCTGATGATTTCAAAGAATTATCGGATTGATGTGAAAGCAGGATGTATCACGAGGTTTCATGAGCTTATTGGCGCCATGAACGTAGCTGAAAAGCACGACAACATACTTGTGAAGAACTATAATGCTAGACCCTTGGGAACTAAGTCTATTTCGGAGTCTAACTATAGTCGCGCCCCCAAGGGAGGACGCAAGGAGCGAAACCCTAAGAGTAGGGACATTTCTGGACGTCCTTGTCCATATTCTCGCCCTAAAGAGGAAGGAAATCGCCAAGAGAGGCGTGCACGGAACCATGGAGGTCAACGTGTGAAGAGAGAGAGAGAGAGAGAGGCGGAGCCTCCGGCTATGGTGGTGACGCCACCAAGGGTAATAGTCGTCCAAATCATGCACCAAAAGCATCTCGATCAAGGGAGCCTGACCATAAAGATGTTTGTCTTCGATGTGGATCAAGTGGACATTGGGCAAAGAAGTGTACTGCATCCTAGAATGTTGCAAACGCATACAAGACGTATCGTGAAGCAAGGGAGGCAAATTACATGGAACAAGAAGATCAAGATAGCGATCTCGATCTAAGGGTGGAAGACTACAAGGATCAAGACCCAGAAACTGGCGATTTTGATCAAGTCTTTTTATTTTCCAAGAGATGTAGGCAATTGCCATATTATTTTTGTAGTAGATGCCAATGCTATTAGTCTTTCTTCAAGTAGGTGTACTCAATGTAAGTGGTATTTAAGCGAGCTTTGCTCCACCGACATCTCTCTACTCACCTGGTCACATTTACATTGGAATTACTGAAAGGAGTTAGACGACTACCATTGTTTTGCATTAAATAGTTTATTGGATTAGATTTCCTTTGGTTAAAGAAACGATGATGTAATTCCGTTTGGCTTATTAATAAAAGTTGAGTTCTTTTCATTATGACTCATTTTTAATTAAGAGCTTTTCTTTTAGGAATGGATGAACTATAATGTCTTGCGGATAGTGCGACTACGCACGTACACCATTCTACGACATAGGTAATTATTCTTAGAGATGTTGCCTACATATTCCTCTGTGACTGCGATGGCTGGGCCATCAAGTTGAGTTCAAGGACATGGAATGGCCCAATTCCTTTTGCCCAATGGCACCTTGATTAAAGTCACTGAAGCTCTCTACGCTCCTACGACAAATTGAACCTTATTGAGCTTTAAAGATATAAGAGCCAACGGATTCCATGCGGAAACGCATAGTGAGAACGGAATAGAATTCCTTTGCATTACCTCTAATGATTGCGGACGGAAGCGCATCTTAGAGAAGCTTACGTGTCAATCTAGTGGACTTTATGTCACTACAATTTGACCAATTGAATCCAATAATGTCATAAGAGAAGATCTCTTGGATTCCGACACATATTGGCTTTGGCATGACCGACTAGGACATCCTGGTCATGATATGATGCTCCGTATACTTAAGACTTCACACGGGAATCCTTTCTTTAGAGTGAGAAGAAGAAAGAATCAAAAATTGATTCCTGGACTTAGCAAGACCGCAAAAATTGCAGCTTCTGGCGCTGCTGCTGTCTTGGGCCACCCCTATCCCTAGTGATGACGCCATATATGGCGCCAACCATGAGCATGACGCCATGGTTGCTTCTCCTAGTGGCCATGACGCTACACAGACCAATTTCCATGGCTCTAACGCCATAATGGGAGATGTAGTCACACACTTTGCTTCTAATAGCGCCGCAGACGCTCAGGCCAGACCAAAATCCTCATTAGTTGCATCTAAGGCCCCTCGCTCATTTTGCAAAGCCTGTTCCTTCAAGAAATTAGGACCGAGACCCTCTTATGCAAAGGATCCTAAAATACTCATTCCGTTCTTGCGGAGAATCCAAGGAGATATCTATGGACCAATTCAACCAGCATGCGGACCTTTTAAATACTTTATGGTATTGGTTGATGCGTCGACACGCTGGTCACATGTCGCGATTTTGTCCACTCGAAATGCTGCTTATGCTAAACTCCTCGCCAAACTTATCCGTTTACGGGCTCACTACCCTGACCATCCTATTAAGTCCATTCGACTTGATAATGCTTGGGAGTTTACATCGAAAACGTTCGATGACTATTGCATGTCATTGGGGATTGATGTAGAGCATCCAGTTCCCCATGTTCATACCCAAAATGGTCCCCCAGAAGCCGCTATCAAACGACTATAAATGATAGCGCGAACATTGGTTATGCGCACCAATCTCCCTGTTTCTGCTTGGGGATATGCAATATTGCATGTAGCAATGCTGATTCGTCTACAACCCACTGCAACCCAATCTTACTCTGCGTTACAGCTAGTGACTGGATATGAGCCTGATATCTCGCATTTACGCATTTTTTGGTGTGCCATCTATGTGCCTATTACGCCGCCACAGAGTACTAAGATGGGTCCACAACGACGAATGGGCATCTATGTTGGCTATGAATCTCCAACTATTGTCCGCTATCTTGAACCCTTGACATGCGATCTCTTTACCACTAGATTTGAGGATTGTCACTTTGATGAGACTGTCTTCCCATTGTTAGGGGGAGATAAGAACACAGATGTTCCACAGGAACGACAGGAATTATCGTGGTCTGTGCCCACTATGTCTCATCTCGATCCCCGTACCGCACTGTCCGAACTTCAAGTGCGACGAATAATCGAGCTCCAGAACGTAGCAGATACTCTGCTTGATGTGTTTTTTGATGTTGCCAAAGTGACGAGATCACACATACCTGTTGCAAACGTGCTTGCAAGGATTGATGTTCCGAATACTGGACATCACGCCACTCCTATGACACCAGGAGATGGCACCATTGCCCAGTATGGCAATGATGTGGGGTCTATGGCCGCAGGTCCCGCAAGGCAGCGCGGTAGACCAATTGGTTCGAAGGATACTCGCCTTAGAAAAAGAGCGAATGATGCACAAACAAATCCTTTGATCATCGATACTCAAAATCCGTCCCATGAGAATGTTCCGGATTATGGTTATGTCCAAGAGACATCATTGGGGGACACCTCAATGTCAGAACCTATCCCTGAGAATGTAGAGATCTTTGTAAACTACACTAGTGTACATGGGACGTGGGAAATAAACTCCATCATCATTGATAATGTATTCGCATATTCAGTGGCGCGTGAGATTACTGAGACCGATGACATCGAACCATGCTCCGTTGATGAATGCCAACGTAGAGCTGATTGGCCAAAATGGAAAGATGCGATCCAAGCAGAACTTGATTCTCTAGCGAAAAGAAAGTATTTGGCAAAGTTGTACCAATACCACCCAACACCAAACCAGTTGGTCACAAATGGGTATTCGTTAGAAAGCGTAATGAGAAAAATGAGATTGTAAGATACAAAGCTCGCCTTGTGGTGCAAGGCTTCTCACAACGCCCTGGAATCGACTTCGAGGAGACCTATTCTCCTGTAATGGACGTCATTACGTTCCGCTACCTTGTCAGTTTGGTAGTTTCTGAAAAACTGAACATGCAGCTTATGGATGTGGTTACTGCGTATCTATATGGGGATCTAGATACAGAAATATACATGAAGATTCAAGATGGAATTGAGTTACCCAAATCAAGTGGCTCTAAACCACGGAGCGCGTTTGCGATTAGATTGAAATGCTCACTATATGGATTGAAACAATCTGGACGGATGTGGTATAACCGTCTAAGTGAGTACTTGATTGGAAAGGGATATGTCAACAATGAACTATGCCCATGTGTGTTCATAAAAAGAACAAGTTCCGGATTTGCAATAGTAGCGGTTTATGTTGATGACATGAACATAATTGGCACCCTTAAAGAGTTAAGGGAAACCGTTGAACACTTTAAATCCGAGTTTGAGATGAAAGATCTTGGGAAAACACGGTTTTGCCTTGGTTTAGAACTTGAGCACCGTAGAGATGGTATCCTGTTTCATCAATCAGCTTATACCCAAAAGATGCTTAGGCGTTTAAACACTGATAAGATTAAGCCTTCAAGCACCCCAATGGTCGTCCGTAGTCTTGATCCAAAGAAGGATCCATTCCGTCCAAAAGATGACGACGAAGAAGTGCTAGAGGCATAAGTGCCCTATCTAAGTGCAATAGACGCATTATTGTACTTAGCACAATGCACAAGACCGGATATCTCATTCGCTGTGAACTTGCTAGCTAGATATAGCTCTGCGCCAACACAACGCCATTGGACTGGTGTTAAAGATATCTTTCGATACCTGAGTGGTACGATCTATATGGGCTTGTTCTATCCCTACAGAGAGAAGATGGATTCGGACCCATCTAGTGTCAGGGATGCCACATATGGTGGACCGCGTTCCCTCTCCCCACCCCAAAACGATGTAAGTGTTTTGGAAAGTTTTGCTGATGCTGGGTACCTCTCTGACCCACACAAAGGTCGCTCCCAAACTGGTTATGTTTTCACCATGGGAAAGACCGCGATACCTTGGAGGTCTACAAAGTAGACCTTAGTCGCTACCTCTTCGAATCATGCAGAGATTATTGCTCTTCACGAAGCAGTTCGTGAATGTATATGGGTTCGATCCATAGTTACGCATGTTCGAAGAAATTGTGGTTTGAAGTCTACCACAGATGAGCCAACAAGCATTTATGAGGATAATGCTGCTTGCATTGAACAAATGAAGCAATGTTACATCAAAGGCGACAACACCAAACACATATCGCCCAAATTCTTGTATAATCAGCAACAACAGAAGCTCCTCAAGATCAAAGTGAACCAAGTTCGATCTGAGGACAATGAGGCATACTTATTTACTAAGTCATTGCCCAAATCCACGTTCGAGAATCATGTGGCAAGAATTGGCTTGCCGAAATTATCTGAACTCCCATGATCGTAGTCATTAGGGGGAGGCACAGACATCAGGGGGAGATGTCTGCATGTTCGTCTCGAATCGTGAAGGGTGTGTTGTGCTCTTTTTCCCCTTCGACCGAGGTTATTTTTGTCCCACTGGGTTTTTGTTACTCGGCAAGGTTTTTAACGAGGCAACGAGAGAAGCACTGCCGTTTGGACAACACAAGGGGGAGTGTTTAAGGATATCTCTATTTGTGTTTGGCCCAAACTCTAGGTTAATTACTTGACCTAGTGGTAATAGAGTTTAATTAGAAGAATCTAGAGATTATCTTTCCTTGTATGATTCAGACTCTATGCATTGTAATCCTCTATATAAAGAGGCCCCTATTATCAATGAGAATACACAGCAAATTTCTCTCAGTTTCTGATTCCCTAAAAAAATACTAAAATTGAGTACCAAATGATGTGGCATACAACACTTCATCAATATCATTCCATAAATTTTAATGACATGGTTTTATTTATTTTCAATTTAAAAACTCAATGTTTTTGAGAAAATATTTTGTATATTATCAAAACCCTAATGTTTACAAAAATCAAAGCAATTACAAATATAATTACACTGTGCTTCTCGTGAAGAGCAGCCAATGTTATTCGTTAATTGGCTTCATCTTGCTTAAATGGGGAAAAGGATGAAAAATAAAACGGATAGAGAGACCAATATTGATTCTTATCCAATTCTTTATTTGAAGTCTATTATCCATCAACATTCTCAATTTATGGACAAGCTAGTTGATCTCATCCATGCTCAGTTCTATTTATCCAATGACGACCAGAATAAGCCATGGTTTCAAGGCCTCATTAACCTGCAAAAGCTTTAGGTAAGAAAGACATTAAGAAACTTCGCAGAGATCGATTCAAAACTCAAACATCAAAGACCTAGTTATAATCTTTCATGTGGGAATTGCTTTTTTTTTTTTCTAATATATATTTTGATATGGGTATGAAGGTTGCAGAGAGCCAGATTGCTATAACAACTGCATCTATTCACTTTCTAAATTAATTTGGTATTTGTTTAAGGAAAACCAAAATTGGGAGAGAATTGAGTCGTGCTTTCATTGATAATAGGGGTCTCTTTATATACAGGATTATAAGACATAGAATCAGAGTTATACAAGGAAAGATAATTGTACAATTAATCGGATATCTATGAATATCTCCGAGAATATCTCTAATTGAAAACCCTATTACAACTATGTCAAGTAACCTAGAGTTTGGACCAGACACATATTCTCGATTTTCTTGAACACTCCCCCTTGTGTCGCCCAAACGCGGTGCTCCTTTCGTTGCCTTATTAAAAAACCTTGCCGAGTAACAAACACGTAGTGGGACAAAAATAACCTCGGTCGAAGGAAAAAAAGAGCACAACACACCCTTCACGTTTCGAGACCATACATGATGGTCAACCTCATGATGATGAAGCTGAAGAGCAACATGATGACACGAAAAGGTTTTTACGATACTCATCAAATTTATTCTCCATCATTCTCACCTCCTGATCCTACTTAACATTGTTTTTCTTGTCATTATAGCGTTTAGATCGAAGTGTCCAAGGAGGAAGTACAACATGTGGAATTTGAGATGACTCACGTCCTCCTTAATAGTGATGAGGAATTAAAATTCCCAACAAAAGGAATGACAGGAGCAACAATTGCCACATCTATTGAACAAAGTATGTCTATCCTATCCTCTGATTTATTTTTATCCTTTACTGTGATTTATCCTTCAATGTGCTTTTCTAGTTGCACTAATAGTTGTATTAATCTTGACCATTTTTGCAGTTTCCTCCTCAAATGGTTCGCTTTGGTGTGCTCTTGAATTATGGAATGTTGCAACAAATTTAAGAAAGGTGTACAAGAAGAAAACCACTGTGCAAAATGGGATGATAACAGCCTTCATTCATATGTCTTTGTATGCAACTGCCTTTATCCTAGAACAATTGAAGGAGTTTAAATGGCCCGAGAGTAGGAGTTTGAGTATTGCTGGGCTTGTTGCAGCTACCTTTGGAGCCTTGTTTTGGGGATGGGAGATCAAGCAGAAGTGGGCATCAAGAGAGCACAAATGGTTCATGTGGCCATTCTTTCCAGCTACTGTGGGACTAATTGTGGAAGTCAACCAAGTGGCCTTCTACGTGGCATGCCTTGCTCATCCAGGAAAGCCTCCAAGATTGGTTTTTTCTGCCCTTCTTTTTCATGTTTCTCATATCATTAAGCTCATGGCAAAGGACAAGAGAAAGAATATAAAAAATATGAGGCTAGGGAGTGAAGTTTGATGAAGTCTTGTGATTTACTGTATTTTGTTGTTTGGTAACTTCAAATCAATGTATGTTGAACTTCTGTTTTACTGTATTGTGTTATTTGATCACTTCAATTGTATGTACGTTGAACTTCTGTTTTTTGTATTGTGTTATTTGGTAGCTTTGAACCAATGTATCTTATCTGTTTTGTCTAATATATGTATTTTGCCTTCCAACCAAGTCGACATTATTGAGTTGTATTTTATTATTACTACAACTTATCAAATAAGCTGGGCCTATGGTAGTTCACACAGAGGCTGCTCTTGACCTCTTTTATATACTGATAATCAATATTTGCAGAGCTCTTATTTGGTGAGAACAAATTTAAATTTACATATATGATTTAGGTTGTGTCACTTCTGGTTTCTTTTGTAAATGAATTTAATATCAGAACTTTTACATTTCAAGACAAGTTGAATGAGTGTTGACAATTGGTTTCTCTAGCCATGATCTGGTGTTGTTTCCATTCCTCCCATATCACATACAGTCACTGAAACTAGATTACATTTGAATATCTTATTTTTCCATTGGTAGTAATAATGTTTCATCTACTGAAAGTTGTGAAAAAGTGTTGATCACTACATTCACTTAGGTCCCCTCAAGTTAGTCTGTATTTGTTTTCACTATGCTCTAACATTGTGTTGTTGCTAGTTGGATTGAAATATGGTGATTGAGAAAGCATGCCTGATTCATCTGCTTTCATATGTTCTGGACTTCTTTGACTTGGTTATTGTTGTAAATATGCTGTTCAAGGGAAATCATATATAGATTGTTCGATCAACTAGAACAATAGTTATCACCGAGAAATGAGAAAGTTTGCTCATCCAGTAGGAGAGGAAAATACAGTCTATGGACAAGATAGACCACATGCAGTAGCCTGAGCAACAACTGAGCAATGCATCTCAGAAGGTAATGATAAGCAGGAAAACTATCGGTGTATTTGTTGTTTCAACTGAGGTACAAAATTATTCTCAGACAAGATCCAGCTGTGAATGCTATCAACCTTCCTGCAATAGTCATCAACATGTGGAACCAGAACTTCCAATAAGGGAAAAATTCATTCATAGAACCTGTAAAACATAGTGAATCACTTCCAGGAAAGAAGAATGATAGCATGCTGCATATCCCAAATTTCAATCAGCTGAAAAAGAAATCTTCAAATGCTAGAGGCAGTATCTCTACAGAGAAAAAGAAAACTTCAAATGCTGGAGACAGTATCTCTACAGCGAAAAAGAAATCTTCAAAATGCCGGAGACAGTATCTCAACATAGAACAATGGATTGCTTTATTCAAATAGAAAGGAGAAATCTTCCCATAGACAAGACAGAATGAGAAAATTTCTAATATTTTCAAAGGAAGGGAAAGGCTGAAGTGAGAAAAAGAATGCAGTTGACTGGGATAATTTAAGGAAGCAGGTGCTGGATGAATCACTTAAGTACTACTGTTAAAGAGATTTATAATGCTATCAAGGAGTGAAGGAAGAACATCATGCTAGCAGAGGGAATTCAGGTTTTCCCTTCTTTTATTCTTTAGTTTAACAACCTCATTCTTTTTCACTGTGATCAGCCAGTGGATAGGTTAAGACATAATTTATACTAATGGTTGCAAAATGTTTGCAGGAGTTCCTAAATCTAGTGGTTAAAGACCATGGAAGCATCGATTTGGAATGGTTGAGAAATGTGCCCCCTGATAAAGCAAAGTAAGCCAAGCCATTGCATATAATCCATTTTCTTATTCCTTCTGCCCCTTAACCTGAAATGCATAGACTTCGTATATTTTTCCAAACAATTCTTTTGCAGGGATTATCTATTAAGTGTTCGAGGTTTTGGGTTTGAAAGTGTGGAATGTGTTCGCCTTTTGACACTTCATGCACCATTGATCTTCCTTTCCTGGTAAAGTTTACATGTCTAATTACTGATTTTGAATAAGGTGTAGAGCATCTTACAGTCAATGATTTTTTATTTCTAATTTTGTACATAAAGATCGATACAAATGTGGGAAGAACAGCAGTACAACTGGGATGAGTCCCCCTCCAATCACTTCCTGAGTAACTTCAGTTACACCTCCTAGAACTGAAAGAAAGAGTATTGCATAAAGTGAATGCTTAAGTTTTCCGGTATTTGCAAATGCTAACTATATTCTTCTGTAGGTACACAATGCAGCAGTCAATTTAATAGGATCGATCTGTGGCCAAGATTATGCCAACTTGATCAACTAACTCTGCAATTCATAGCTCCCTAAAGCTATTCATTCAATTTGAAATCACTACTTATACATTCAGAATTCATATTGATTTGCTTTTTTTTTTTTTTTCATTTACGTATGCTTTCACTAATTGATTTACTTTTGTACTACAGGTATGAGTTATACTACCAGATGATTACATTTGGAAAGCTATGAATGCCGTTTCATTTGCTACAAACATTACCTGTAATTATTTAGTATATATTGTCTCACATGTTGTAATTGATCTGTATGTAGGTTTTCTGCCAAAAAAAAAAAGCAAACCAAATTGCAATGCATGTCCAATAAGAGGAGAGTGTAGACATGTCGCAACTGCTTTTGCAAGGTTCGCACTAATCTGTCAAAATTACAGATATATTTTTACTACTGTGCAGACATATGAACTTACTAGTCAAGAGAATTTTCTGATAATTGAAGCATGAGACTCATGCCTCAATTTTTAGCAATCCCATGCCTAGTTAAGGATTTGAGGTCAAAGATTTCTGAGTTCCTGTGTTTCTGTTTCGAGATGCTGGTGTGTTACTGGACTTTTTTTTTTAGTAAAATGAGGTCAACCTTTATTGAAGATGGGAGAGATTACATTACAATAGTTTCTGCCGCAATTGCAGCCAGTAAAAAACTAGGTGTAGAAGAAAAAGCAGAAACCTGCTGTAGAGTCTTAGCATAATCTGCTAGAAGATGAGCTACCAAATTGGCAGCCCTCTTAGTGTGAATGACTTTCACATTTGAATATGGGCACAACTTGACCACAATATCATCATAGATCCTCCCCAATACAGAAGTATTCGAAGCTAGAGGGCTAGCAACTTGTCTCTGCACAAGTAAAGAATCAGTTTCAATGATCACCGGCATCATGTTATGCTCCAGAACAAACTTTACAGCAGCTTGACATGCCAAAGCCTCTGCATGCTCTGCTGAGACAAGATTCCGAAGTGGACTAGCACCCCCTCCTATCCAAGTTCCCACAGAATCACGTATTACAAACCCTAGTCCTCCCAGCCTTGTTCCAAGATTGAAACAGCCATCAATATTGACCTTCAGGACCCCCATTGGGGGATGAATCCATTTCATCACTCTTATTCTCTGCTTGGTACCCCTTATGGGCATATTAACAGCCCGAAATTCTGCTAGTCTAGTACTAGAACTCAAAGCAACATCACAAGCTTGAGACGTTTTCTGGTCCCAAACTCTATTGTTCCTTTCTTTCCAAATACTCCAAAGCAAATACATAAGATCTTCGAAAGCCTGCTTGAACAGATTCTTTCCACAAAAATTCAACCATCCTACCACATCAAGAGCATCAGTTTGTGAATCAAAGCAAACTTGACGTAACTCTCCCTGAGTGTGTAACACTTGCCTAGTAAAGTGGCAATTACGACACAAATGAATAGTAGTCTCTAACTCACTGTCACATAGCACACATGTATAAGACTCCAATGGCACATGTTTGGACACCAATCTTTCCAGTGAAGGAAGGATATCGTTGCACACCCTCCACACATGCACTTTACCAGAAGTGGGAATAACCCCCTTCCAAATTTTCTTCCAAAAATCTCCATGAACTGGTACAGTACTAGGCCTTCGAGATGAAGAAATCCCAAATAAGTATCTATAGGCTGTTTTAACAGAAAATGACCCGTCACCTTGCAGCCTCCAGACACACCGGTCTGTTACTGCCCTATCACTTAGAGGAATTCTCAATATAGCTTCCGCCTCATCAAGAGAAAACATTCTTCGAATCAAACCTTTATTCCAAGAAGAAGAATAAAATAGAAGTTCACTAACCTTGAAATTAAGACTCACACTTCCAGGAAGTACCGTCGGAGTGTAATTTGGAAGGCCAGGGACCCAAGGGTCCAAACACGCCCTTACCTGCTCTCCATTACCAATCTGCCAGTAAGAACCTTGAATGATCAGATCCCTAGTAGAGAAAATGCTCCTCCAAGAATATGATGGAGTAGCATGTGGCTCAGCTGTCCAAAACGTTCCTGTAGGATAATACTTAGCTTGTTTAAGTATAATGTATTTGAGAGAGATTGATGAGAGAGATGTGTTCTTATTATTGAGAATAGGAGCCCTATATATAGGGATTACAAAGTGCTAGTTCTAATGTTACAAGGAATACCAATCCGTGTAGGATTGGGAAATCTAGAACCTTCTCTCCTATTCCTATTCCTAGTTTGATAAGGCACACTAAACTTGATTTTCCTTCAACACTCCCCCTTGTGCCGCTCAAACTTGGTGGTGACGCTTCATCCGTTGCCTCGTTAAAAACCTTGCCAGGTAACAAAAACCCTGTGGGACAAAAATAACCCTGGTCGAAGGACAAAAAGAGCACAACACGTCCTTCACTCTTCGAGATCGAACATGTAGACATCATAACTCCCCCTGATGTCGATATCTCCCCCTGATTGCTACAATCGTGGGAGTTCGGATAACTTTCTCAATCCGATGATCTTCACATGTTTCTCGAAGGTGGATTTAGGCAACGACTTAGTGAATAAGTCCGCTACATTATCCTCTGATCGGATTTGTTTCACATCAATCTTTAGAAGTGATTGTTGTTGCTGACTATAAAAGAACTTGGGCGATATATGCTTGGTATTGTCGCCCTTGATGAAACCTAACTTCATTTGTTCAATACAAGCTGCATTATCCTCATAAATGCATGTAGGTTCATCTGTGGTAAACTTCAAACCACAACTTCCTTGAATGTGTCGAATCACAGACCTTAGCCATATACATTCACAAACGGCTTCATGTAGAGCAATAATCTCTGCATGATTCGAGGAAGTAGCAACAAGGGGCTGTTTTGTAGACCTCCAAGATATCGCGATGCTTCCCATGGTAAAGACATAACCCGTTTGGGAGCGACCTTTATGAGGGTCAGAGAGGTACCCTGCATCAGCAAAACCCATCAAAACATCATTGTCGTTTTGATGGAGGGGGATAGG
>BDJD01001491.1:44308-67931 GCA_002564525.1 Rosa multiflora
CCTTCAACATTGCCATCAGCTAAATCTATTGTATCTGGGCTAGCAGATGGAGTGATAGGAGACGAAGTAGCAGGAACCGTAGCATGAGTTTTCTTTGGTTTTTCCCTAGAGAGTTCCAAGTTCCATTTCGGGTGGAACTTCAACACATGCCAACAATGCTCATATGTAAAGTTGTATCCTCGCTCCCTCCTAAACTTTTGTTTGGCTTCCACAATCTGAACAAACATAAAAACAAAATAGAGTTAGTTATTCTATACTATGTAACTTGGAATATATCACATTGGTAATTTAGATTACCATATCTTGTTCAGTTGTACCACTTGCTCTTGTCCTTTCAATTTCAGCATAATAGCCACAAAATTTGTTCACATCCAGTTGAATTCCAGACCAGCGATGCATGAGAGAACCCTGATTACGATCACACTCCAGTTCAAAGTTCTTCTCCTCATAAAAATGCTCCCAAATTCTTTTCCAATAAGCAGCACCTTTTTGATCATTTCCTATTGCTGGATCAAGGATAGTATTGAGCCAAGCAGACACAAGAAGGTTGTCTTCTTGAATGGAGAAATTCTTGGCTCTTTTAGCTTTCTTTGTGGTTTTGGGTTCACTTTGAACAACAACTTGACTTTGAATAGGGTTCTGACTATAGCTAATAGCATCACCAGATACAGGATAACCAAACGTTGAAAACATATTATCATTATGCCCTGAGCTTCCATTGAGGATATTGGCCTAATTTAAAATATCCTCTCCTAAATCTATTGCAACACGGGGGACTTGAGCAGAATCCATGTACATGTATAGAAATTGATAATCAACATAAGAAAACATTCAGAGAACATGTCAAAGCAAAGTAACAAAACAAATTGTAAAATGTTAAAATTTAGGTTGCA
Source organism: Rosa multiflora (assembly GCA_002564525.1). Taxonomy (NCBI): domain Eukaryota; kingdom Viridiplantae; phylum Streptophyta; class Magnoliopsida; order Rosales; family Rosaceae; genus Rosa; species Rosa multiflora. The sequence goes on from BDJD01001491.1 coordinate 45,202, forward strand.
TGGCATCGAAAGAATGGTTCTTCTTTTATGGTTTGCATCTGTGATCAAATCAAACCTTTTAAATTTCATTCTAGATGCAAGAAGATAGACATCTATGAATATGACATGTTCTTCATTGGTGGGAGTGACCTCTAAATGAGAACTAACTCAACAAACAAACTATTTTGCTCACCTATCGAATTGAGAATAACATACAATTCAGGTAATCATATCAAAGAGACTCAGTTCTTGCTCAATTACAAAAGTACACCCATAATCTGATACCCACCAACGTACTCAAGTTCCAAGAAATTGCAGTGATTCTAGATATATGAATAATCAAACAAGTTCATGCTTACCGAACAAAAAAAGAGAATAGCCCCAAATCCCTTTTTCAGGGTTTATGAATTCACCACAAATTTCCGTCGCTCAAACCAAAAAGTTTTGAAATCGAACAACACCAAGGAGAAAGAAAGGCAAGAGAAGAGGAAGACGATTACCTAGAGGTTTGAATTTGAACGAATTTGCCCGTTGGAGGAGATAGCGAGCGTCTCGAATTTCTCTCTCCTCTCCTAGATTTGGCGAGCGTAGTAGCGAAAACCATTTTGGCGAACGATATAGCGAGTCTGCTGAAGGCCTGATTTTGCTATTTTTCGCTTCTCAAGCTCGCTAAAATAGCGTAGAATCAATTTTGGCGAGGCTGGTAAAGTTGCTCTAAGAGCATCTTTAGCAATGCTAGCCATTTTTGAGTCAAATTTTAGCTAAAGTAGCTAAAATTTTTTTTTAGCTAGCCACTTTAGAATTACGTCTGCATCAATGCTCTCTATTTTAGCTAGATTTGAATTTATATTATTTTTTAAATGAAGATTAAATAGTTTAGATGTATTTAAAAATTACATAAAATAACTTAAAATGAATGTTTTAAATTATATAGAGCCTCATCCCGCTCTCTATATTTAGGAGTGAGATAGCTAAAAGTTATAATAGAGAGCCACTTAGGAGTCTGGTGCAGCTGCTAAAATAGATAAAAAGCTAAACATGCTCTCCAAAATAGCTACGGAGCCAAAATAGAGAGTCTGCTAAAGATGCTCTAAGCTAGTTGCCCTATATATGTATTTATTTTTTTGGCGCTAGCTTTCCATTTCGGTTCCGGACTTCAGTTCCAGAGTTCAAATGAAGAAAAACAGCCAATTATTGAAGGAAGTCGACATCATGTGTGCCTATTCAAATTAGGGTTTTAGTCGTAGAGTTGTAATAGGAGAAGGTTCTAGATTTCCTAGTTATGTTCGGATTCTATTATCTTTCATGTACTCTGTAACTCCCTATATAAAGGGCTCATATTATCAATAATACAACACAATTCTCCGTGCAATTCAATTTTCCTACAACACGTTATCAGTACGAGCTTTAACCCTAGCCTAAGAAAAAAAAAAATCCTATAACCAAAAACTGCAGCCGCAAGCCCTAGCAGAAAAAAGAAAAAAAAAAAAAAAAAAAAAACCCTACCCCCCCTACAACCCCCAGCCTCTCTACAGCCTCCAGCCTCCCTACCGCAACTTCCCTACAGCCTCCAGCCCTGCCACAGCTTCCTGCTGCAAGCCGCAAACACTGCAGCTCCCTACCGCAAGCCTCAGCGAGCTTCTACTGCCCCCCTGCACACCTGCGCACCAGCCCACGCACACCTGCGCCCCAGCCCCTGAGCACCTTCTGCCTCCCTACTGCCTACCCGCGCGCACATTGCTGCTTACTGCTGCTGCTGCTGTCCTAACACACCTGCATCAACACGCGCGTGTTCTTAAGCCCCGAACCATCACGATTTTGTCAAACTCGAACTCGAACATACTCGATTTTGTTCCATTGGATTATGCAGGCAAAAGATACCTATTGTGGGCTCAAGACGTTGAGCTCCATCTTATTTCCCGTGATCTATGTAACACAATCCAAGAGCTTTGTTCTGAAGGAACTGCTCCAGACCCTCAAACTGAGTTTGACAATTCCAGGGCACTTGCCCTAATAATGCGTCATATGGATAGAGACCTCCAGTTTGAGTTCATGAATGAGGATAGAGCCATAAAGCTTTGGCAAGCGCTTCGTGAACGTTATGGCAATGTTCGTGACTCCATCTTTCCGAATTTAGAAGCAGAATGGAATGATCTTCGCTTCTTTGACTTTGATACAGTCATATAATTTTATTCGGAAGCTCTCCGCATCACAGGAATGATGCGTTTATGTGGCAAGACGGTCACAGAAGAACAATTGATTGAGAAAACCCTCAATACCTTCCATGTCTATGATATGAGGTCCTGTGATTTATTTCGGACTCATATAAATGCAAGACGGATCACAAGCTTTCAAAAGCTTATTGAAGCTATGGAAATTACTGAAAGGCAAGACAACGAGCTTGTGAGAAGAGAAATTGATAGGCTTCAAGATAGCTATCCAGAGCATCATCCCATGGCTCGAGAAAGTCACCATAGACGTCATGATCCATATGATCGAAATGCTCATGAAGGTAGTCGCGAAAGGCGACAATCACGCCACCGTAGGAGCCGTGATTTTGAGGGACTAAGGGTTGGAAACCATAGAGCCAAAGTTGGCCATGGTCATAATCTTCCAATGCCTCAGGTCCTAGGGACCATGCACATTGTGCCAATGCGCCTCAATCAGGGGAGAATCCTCTTCATGGTATCTATTTCTGATATGGAACGTCTGATCAATGGGCCTGAGTTTACAATGTACCTAAGAAGGTAGCTGCCTCACAGTGATCAAGACATCTAGTTCAAGAAGACTTTAAATATGGCGATGAAGACAAAATGCCGCAGATTTTTTAGAATAGTCTTTTATTTCCAAGAATTATGTAATGGTAGTTATGCCTTAAATCAATAAATGACATTTTGTTTTAACTCTTTCTCATTTGGCTCACCTAATTAAGTATGATGTCTAGGAAAGTAATTGAGATTAGTGGTACTTAAGAAAGCCTCGCTCCACCGACATCTCTTCCTACTTTCCTGGTCATATTTGATTGGAGTCACCGAACGGATTGAGTGACTACAATCTGTCTAAGTTTGACTTTTATTTTTTTATTAGACTTTGGTTAAGAAACTTTGATGTAATCATTGGCTATTAATAAAGTGTCGATTCTTTTACTTAATGTCTTGGACATACCTTAATTCGAACTTTATTTGAAAGATATAAGAGCCAATAGTTTTCATGTGGAAATACATTGTGAGAATGGATAAGAGTTCCTTTGCATCACCTCTAATGACTATGGACATAAACGAGTATTAGAGAAACTTATGTGTCGCTCTAGTGGGTTGTATGCAACCACTATTCAAGTCATTGAATCCAACCATGTCATGAGAGATGATTTATGGGATTTTGACACATATAGGCTTTGGCATGACTGTTTGGGACACCCAGGTCGTGACATGATGATCCGTGTATTAAAGACTTCACACTGATATCCATTTTTCAGAACGAAAAGAAGTAAGAACCAAGAATTGGTTCGAGGAGATGCACATGCACCTCATGGTGCCATGATTCTGGAAGACTGGTCACACATGGCCGGCACCGCCTACCCCTTACGGCCAATACATGGCATTGACGCCATGTATGGAGACTAGGCTCCTCTCTCTACTTCTCAAAGAAATTTCTGACATTTTGGCTCAACCAAAACCTTCATTGGTTGATTATAAGGCCAATCTTTCGTTCTGTAAAGCCTATTTTTTTAGGATCAAGACCATCCTATGCAAATGACACTAAAGAAATAATTCCATTCTTACATAGAATCCAAGGGGATTTTGTGGATCAATTCAACCAACTCGCGAACTGCTTAGATGTTTTATGGTGTTGGTTAATGTGCGGACACGCTGGTCACGTATCTCGCTATCATCCACTCGTAATGTTGCTTATGATGAACTCCTAGCCCAGAACATATGGTTACGGGCTCACTACCCAGATCATCCCATTAAGTCAATTTGACTTGATAATGCTAGAGAGTTTACATCAAAAATTTTCGATGACTATTGCATATCATTGGGTATTGATATCAAGTATCATATTCCCATGTACACAACCAATTGGTCTAGCGGAAAAACCACCATTAAAAGACTACGATGGTAGCCCAGACTTTGGTTATGCGCACCAATATTTCCACTTGGGTTATGCAATATCGCATGCAGCTATGTTAATTCGTCTACGACTCATAGCAGCCACTCAACTTTTATTTGCGTTACAGCTAGTGACTGGGTTAGAGTCTAATATCTCGTACTTATGCATATTTGAGTGTGCGGTTTGCGCCACCACAGCGCATCAACATGAGTCATTGCAACGAATGCATATATATATATATATATATATATATATATTTGTGTTGGACAAAAGTCTCCAACTATAAGTCCGCTATGTAGAACCCTTGAAAGGCGATCTCTTTTTCGCTGGAATTGCGAATTGTCACTTTGATGAGACAGTCTTCCTGTCATTAGAGGGAGATTAGAACGTCAATGTTCAATAGGAACGACAGGAATTGTCGCGGTCTGTCCCCACTATGTCTCATCTTTATCCCCTAAAAGTGACGAGATCACATATACTTGCTGCAAACATGTCTGCAAGGATTGATGTCCCCACAAGAGGACATGGTGCCTCCCAGAAGAGATGGGTACAGCACCACTACCATGGATGGTGGTATGGTGACACCACAAGGTGGCATAATGGTGTCATAGGCCATGGGTTCCGCTAGAGAGCGTAGGAGACCCATAGGTTCGATGGATTCTCACCCTAAGAAGAGAGCGAGTTTGGCACAACTCGATTTATTGATCATTGATACTCAAAATCCGTCTCATGAGAATATTTTGGATTGTGGTTATGTCCAAGAGACATCGTTGGGGGACGCCTCAATGTTATAATCAATTCCTCATAATATAGAGATCTCTATGAATTACACTAGTGTACATGAAGACGTGGAATTATTGAGACCAATGACATCGAACCTTACTCCGTTGAAGAATGCCAAAGTAGAGAAAATTGGCCTAAATGGAAAGATGTGATCCATGTTGAATTAGATTCACTAACGAAGAGGAAGGATTTCGGGCCTGAGATGCCAACACCTCCTAACATAAAACATGTTGACATTCATAGGTCTTCATTAGATAGCGTGATGAGAAAAAGAGATGATAATCTCGCCTTATGGCGCAAGGCTTCTCACAAAACGCCCTGGAATCGACTACGAGAAGACATATTCTCTCGTTATGGATGTCATTGCACTCCACTACCTTGTCAGTTTGGTAGTTTCTGAATAACTGAACCTGTATCTTACGAATGTGGTCACTATGTATCTCTATGGGGATCTAGATATGGTCTTGTGTACTTCATTTACCCAAATAAAGTGGCTCTTAACCACGGAGTGCGTTTGGAATGAGGGTGAAACGCTCACTAAAGTGACTACTTGATTAGGAAGGGATATGATGAACTATGCCCCTGCGTTTTCATGACAAGTTCTGGATTTACAATTGTCACGGTTTATGTTGATAAACATAATTGGAACCCTTGAGAGTTAAGGGAAACAGCTGAACACTTGAAATCCGAGTTTGAGATGAAGGACCTTGGGAGAACACGGTTTTGTCTAGATTAGAACTTGTATACCGTGTCAATAAATGCTTTGCATTTTGATAAAGTCAAAGATGCACTCCCATGGTAGTCCGTAGTCTTGACCCTAAGAGGGATACGTTTCGTTCCAGAGATGATGATGAAGACGTGTTAATTGGCAGAAGTGTCTTACCTAAGTGCAATAGGCCCATTATTGTACTTAACACAATACAAGACCGAACACCTCATTTGTTATGAACTTGTTGGCTAAATGTAGCCCTGCGTCAACGCAACGCCATTGGACTGGTATAAAGACAATCTTTCATTACTTAAAATGTACGATATATCGATATGGGCTTGTTCTGTCCCTGCAGAGAGAAAAGAATGACGGAAGAATGGGAACGGATAGCCACCCATCCTCCTCCCATACATAAAAAATGATGATGATGTTTTGATGGATTTTGCTGATGTAGGGTATCTCTGTGACCCTCACAAAGGTCGCTCCCAAACGGGTTATGTCTTTACCATGGGAATCACAGCGATATCTTGGAGGTTTACAAAGCAGACCCTTGTTGCTACTTCCTCAAATCATACAGAGATTATTGCTCTACATGAAGCAGTGCGAGAATGCATATGGCTAAGGTCTGTAATTAGACATATCCAAGGAACTTATGGTTTGAAGTCTACCACAGATGAACCTACTTGAGCAAATGAAATTTGGTTTCATCAAGGGCAACAACACCAAGCATATATCGCTTAAGTTCTTTTACAATCAGCAACAACAAGCACTTCTTAATATTGAAGTGAATCAAATTCGATCTGAGGATAATGTAGCGGGCTTATTTACTAAGTCGTTACCTAAATCCACCTTCGAGAAACATGTGAAGAGCATCGGATTGAGAAAGTTATCCGAACTCCCATGATTGTAGCAATCAGGGTGAGATATTGACATCAGGGGGAGGTATGATGTCTACAAGTTCGATCTCAAAAAGTGAATGACGTGTTGTGCTCTTTTTGTCCTTCGACCAGGGTTATTTTTGTCCCACAGAGTTTTTGTTACCTGGCAAGGTTTTTAGTGAGGCAACGATCAAAGCGTCATCACCAAGTTTGAGCGGCACAAGGGGGAGTGTTGAAGGAAGTCGACATCATGTGTGCCTTTTCAAACTAGGGTTTTAGTCGTAGAGTTGTAATAGGAGAAGGTTATAGATTTCCTAGTTATGTTCGGATTCTTTTACCTTTCATGTACTCTGTAACTCCTTATATAAAAGGCTCCTATTATCAATAATACAACACAATTCTTCGTGCAATTCTATTTTCCTACAACACCAATTAATTGTGATTCTTTAGAAGTCAAAGACATATATCATTTCAATATCCACCATGCTATCGTGGTCCGCCTCCATCGGTTTTTGTTTTCTGTTGAGGTATGCAAGCGTGCTCTTATTTATGAAAACCCAGCTACTAGACAAGTTTATATTATCAACATAATCTAATGAAAACCCTTCATTGGGTTGGAAAAGACTTCATCATATCATTATTGGTATAGCAAAAAGAATTGAATATCTTCACCAAGGTTGACACCAGAGAATCCTTCACTTCAACATAAATCCTCATAATTTCTTGTTAGATTCAATCCTAAGAGCTCGGATTTTGGTCTGGCTAAATCTTTTCAAGGAACTTTGGAACTATATCTTACAAATCAGATGTATATAGTTTTGGGATGCTAGTGCTTAAAATGATTGGATTGAGGAAAGAAACTATTCTTTCATCTAGCAACAGCAGGGAATATTGTTTTCCTAAGTGGATATATAATCGTCTAATTCAAAACTAGTGATTGTTGCACTTTGGTGCATCCATTGGTACCCGGTGAATCGCCCTTCCATGAAAGCACTTGTTAGAATGTTGGAAAGACTTTGAAGAATACTTAACCATGCCACCAAATTCACTCGCTTCCATAACTCAAACAAAATCAAAAGCAATATTGTCTAATTAGCCACACTATAGCGTATGCCATATCAGCTATGTTCGTTTGCTGTTAATTGTAATAAATAATATGTGTGTGTATAAGTATATATAGAGGCAAATTCTAGAAATGACATCTTTATTTTAAGAATTTGAGGATTTTTATTATTTTACACTAGTATATGACATAAGTCAATGATTTCAACCATTGATCATTTAAATTCCTAATCAAGAATTGTGTTTACAAAAAATCAATTAAATCCATAATCATTTGGTCATTCAAAATTGTGTAAACAAATGTAGTACCCTAGCTATATATATATATATATATATACAGATCTTATCTAGAGCGAAGCTTCACTTTGAAATTAAAGTGAGCATTTAGAGTTTATGGTCACTTTTTGGTCGCATATCCACATCTGGACCGTTCAGTTTTTAGGTATTAATATATATCATCTCTGCAAATTTGTAAGCCAAATTAATGATCGTTAAGGCATTGATAACTACCTTAAAGTTAGTACGGTTCAGGCTGGTTTAAGCCAGTTAGATACCTTAACGATCATCAATTTGGCTGAAAATTTGCAGAGATGATCTATACATTAGTACCTAAAAAACTAAACGATCGAGATGTGGATATGTGATCGAAAAGTGACCATAAACTCTAAATGCACACTTAATTTCAAAGTGAAGCTTCACTCTAGATAGGATATATATATATATATATATATATATATATAAATATATATAGACACATACACACATTCAATGCTGTCATGCATTGATCAACCATCCATTTGAAATATCCTAACCCAGGAGACTAAGGAAACATAGACCCAACACTGGTATTGATTAACAAGATTTCCATCATCACTGTCTACCATCCTGCTAGACCACAGTGAGGGAAATTGGCTTGGCAGAATTAGCGGGGAAAGAAAACTCTACTGAGCTTGACGCTTGTCCGACTTTGTAAAATTATGTTATCGTTGCTAGCTGATTTTCAAGATATTCCTAAACCTAGAGTTTACATGCATATGCATATTTATATTCAAAATTCTTACAATGAATAAAATAAAAGAGTAGATAGAGCACAAAGAGCGAAGGCCAACCTAGTTCAAAAACGTAGGGCACAAAGAGAGAAGACCAACCTAGTTCAAAAACCAAGAAGCAGGCCTACCATTCCGCTCTGAAACTCTGACGTAGGAAACTTGAGATGGTCTAAACAGCGGCTTTATTCTTTGGGTAAAATCCAAGCTGCCATTTTGACACAAAACGACATGTCATCCAAGAATAAGATTTGGTGGGAATAGTAATGGCGTTTTCTGCAAGCCACGACCCATGCGCCAATTGATAGTGGTTGATGAAGTGACCACACGAAGTAGGTAAGGTTTTAGGGTCCCAAATCCCCGGTGTGGAAACTGGAAAGTTCAGTCACCCTGCTTTCCATGGTTTCCCACAGACCTTTCACATTCTCTCCCTGATCTGAAAAGGCCAATTCTTGCAAACCTTTATCTCCGCCACTATATATATTGCACTGCCTTGCCGGTCCAATTAGTTGTGGAGCAGACCAGAGTCCCACCACCAAGTCTAGTCAAGTCAAGTCAACAACAACACAGAGCAACCCTTCAATCCAAAAATTTAATGAACCCCAGAGATAGCTGTGTGTGCATGTATTTGTCTTCAATTTCAGGCCGACTGAAGGACACACTCTCACTCACTCATATGGCTCCTCCTCCAGGGATTGCTGTCACCCTTTTGCTTCTTCTTGCTCTGCAGAGTTATGGGTTCCTTCTTTCTTTTGCTTCCACAAATGTAAGTCTACTCTTACTATTTGATTATGTTGTTTCTTTTTAATGGTCCACTTTACTATTTTATATATATTTTTTTATTTTCATTGGCTTTTGGTGACTTGTTATGCCAGGTTTACATTGTTTATATGGGAGAAAGAAAGTATGCAAAGCCTGAGCTGGTATCTGAGTCTCACCATGAGATTCTGTCATATGTATTTGGAAGGTTAATTAGCTCTAACCTCCTATTTATGAGTTTATAATGTATATTACATTAAAAGAAGAAATGCTAATGTTGTGAGAATGTGAGACATGAATATGTGAAAATTGCCAAGTGTTCTGCATGTAATATTAAACTGAGAGAAGACTCTGCTCTATATATGTGAAGAGGTTTGCATTTTCTAACAACTCTCATGAGCTGTATGAACTTTGAGAGCATTCTGTTCTTTACATTTGTCACATTGTCCTAACTGCTGGTATTTTAACTAGTACTGAGGGAAAAAAACAAAAAAAGGCATGTATTCTGTTGTGTGGGCATGCTTATTGTTTAGGCATGGTAAATTTTTTGTGCAATATGAAAACTGACAATAATACACTGCATTTTGTATGCACTCAACTACTTGTACATGAAAGATCATATGGAGAAACCGTATTTGACAGAATAACTGGACAAGATTCCAGAAATAGTAAGAAAGTAATAGCTTGTGATTGGAAATTGACAGCAAAGAAGCCGCAAGGGAATCAATTCTGTACACCTACAAGCATGGATTTTCAGGGTTCGCTGCAGTTCTAACTCCATCTCAAGCCAACCATATTGCAGGTGTTACAATTTGGTGACCTGTAAACTGTGTTTTTTGTGCTTTTGAGTCACGGGGACTGGTTCTGTGCTACAAGTACATGTAGTAATATACACCTTCCTCTTATTTTATGCAGATGTACCCGGTGTTGTTCGTGTCATTCCTCACAGGTTTCTTGATTTGCATACAACTAGAAGTTGGAACTTTCTGCAAGTAGACTCTCACTTTAGAAATGGAGTTCTTTCAAGGAGTAAATCAGGCGTTGGGTCTATTATTGGAGTCATGGACAGTGGTCAGCTTTTATAAGTTCTTGACATGTCTGTAAAGTTTTGCGATTAAGTAAAATTTTTGCTGAATTTTTTTTTTATTTCTCAGGAATTTGGCCCGAGTCTCAAAGCTTTAGAGATGAGGGTATGGGAGACATTCCATCTCGTTGGAGAGGCATATGTCAAGAAGGAGAAAGGTTCAATCACTCCCATTGCAACAGGTTGGTTATTTTTAATTTTTGGTTTATTTATTCTTCTGTGGTTCATCATTTTCTCATTTGATAAGTTTAGTCGAGATTTGTTGTGTGCCTACTGTTTTATTGCTCCCTACCAATTTCAGAAAGGAGTAGCTTATGTAACAAATTCCACTGGATCACTTGATAGTTATAAACAATTTATAAGCATACTTTGCGGTGGCAATGGTCACAATCAACAGCAGAAACTCCTTTAGCAGTAGTCTAGTTTTTAAAATTCTAAATTGTCCCTATAGCTTTTTCTATGTGGCATCAGCATATCAGGATAAGAATATTTTTATTAAAATTTGACAGATTTTGCTCTCTTTTTCAGACTTTGCTAAGAATCTCTTTTCATTATCGAGAAATCCAAGAATCTTTCAGTAGTCAAGTATCAACTGTTGGTTGATAGTTGATACTAGCTTTTGATAAAAGTCTCTTCCTCTCTTTTTCTTATTTTTTTAATATGGTTTTTATTATTAGTATTGTATTATGTTACTGCTTGACTATAACTACCATATATAAGTTGTTTAACAATAGTTCTATGGTTAACACTTAATAGCTGTAATATTACAAACATTTTATGGCGTTGATAGTCTCAAATACCATGCTCGTGCATGAATTAGAACCATGTACAGATAGCTAACTTGAACAGAGTTTGATTAATACGTGAAGTTCCTAAGGGAAATAATTAATGAAATCAAGGTTATCCTTGCAAGTTTACATAATGGGATGGTTTAGTATCTAGTTTGATGTGATACATGTGGCAGGAAGATTATTGGTGCACGCTGGTATATTAAAGGATATGAAGCTGAATTTGGAAAGATAGATACAAGTGATGGGTTTGAATTTCTATCTCCCCGAGATGCTTCAGGACATGGTACTCACACATCATCCACTGCAGCCGGTGGTTTTATAGAAAATGCAAGCTTTATGGGACTTGCTTCAGGATTGGCAAGAGGAGGTGCTCCATCATCTTGGTTAGCTATTTACAAAGTTTGTTGGGCTACTGGTGGCTGCAGCTCAGCAGACATACTTGCTGCATTTGATGATGCAATTTTTGATGGTGTGGACGTGCTTTCGGCATCTCTAGGTTCTCCGCCTCCACTTGCTTCTTATGTTGAGGATGTTGTGTCCATTGGTTCTTTTCATGCTGTGGCCAAAGGAATCTCAGTTGTATGCTCTGCTGGAAACTCTGGCCCATACTCTCAAACTATCATAAATTCTGCTCCTTGGATATTCACTGTTGCAGCAAGCACTATCGACAGGGCTTTTCCTACTGCAATCTCCCTGGGAAACAATCAAACTGTAGTGGTAATTCTACGCTTATTTCATTCAGCCATGGACAATTTTTGGTTGGTATTGACATCAAATAAACATGAAGCATGAACTAGAACGAAAGCATCTACCAAACACAGTCATGTTTCAAAAGTTTTTGATCAATAATGTATTGAATTATTTATTATCTTGATCCGGGTTTTAAATTGAACCATCAATATTATGTCCTCAATATGTCATCTTGATTCTGAGTTTCCATCTTGATACTATGTCATTATTATCACTTTATATCTAAAAGTAGATGGACCTAGAAATGAAATTTATTTTCTTATACAGGGTCAGGGTTTGTATACAGGGATGGATGTGAACAAGTTCTACCCTCTTGTGTATGGACAAGACATTGCATCTGTTGATGCAGACGAAGACAGTGCCGGGTATGACACCTTTATCTGTACTTAATTGAGATTGAATTTTAGTCTCCTAGGCCGCGATAGAGACTGCACATTTTAATCATCTGCATTTTAACAGGAGCTGTGAGTTGGGAACTCTAAATGGTACTTTAGCAAACGGAAAATTTGTTCTTTGTTTCCAATCTCGATCACAGAGGTCATCCACTGCTGCACAGAGAACTGTAATGAGTGCTGGGGGTGCCGGTCTCATTTTTGCTCAGTTTCCCAGCAAGGATGTTTCTTTGTCCTCGGATAGTCTACCGTGTGTTCAAATTGACTTTGCAATCGGCACATATATTCTCACATATATTGGAGCAACCAGGTAATTCCAGTATGCATAAATTCTCTCCATGCAAAATTTGCACTTGGAGTGCATCGTGGTTTTCTTGCTTTAATTCCTGGCACTCCTTGACAATATCATCCGTTCTGGATGTATTTTCATTCCTCATTTTGTGTTTGATTTTTAGCATTTCCCTGATTGTTTTAGTCTGCATGCTCTCCTCACTATAAGATGCTGTGAAACCATAGTTGTGCTTTGCTCTTTGACCTTTTAAACATGGTGACTTGTAATTATCTAGACAATCTAATCTGAGATATATCATATTGATATTGACAATGATTCCTTAACCAAGTAATTTGTCCATGGACTCATTTTTACTCTCCATATGTCGAATTTTCTTTCTATAGCATAAAGCTAGAAGGGAGACAATAATTGCAATTATGGAATGTCTGCGGTGATATTATGTTTCTTCATTGTTAACTTGATTGTCAAGCACCATGTGTATTATTAGATGCCTTTGCAACAAAATCCTAATAACTGTATTTAAGTCCTAGTAATTATAAGTTGTTACTTATTTTGAGAAGAACTGAGACAAAATCTCTAACGGTATGACTATGCGACAGAAATCCAATAGTCAAGTTAAACCCTACAAAAACAGTATTGGAACAGCAGATATCCCCAGAAGTGGCATTCTTCTCTGCTCGAGGACCCAATTCTGTCTCTCCTTCGGTACTGAAGGTACTGAATTTATATATAAGCTTTTCAATGATTTTGTTTTACAGTTTTAATATAGGATTAACATATTCAAATGTGTGGTGCAGCCCGATATTGCTGCTCCTGGTGTGAATATATTGTCCTCTTGGTCCCCTGCTTATTCTCTATTACAACATCAACCATCTCCAGTCATCTTTAAAATTGAATCAGGAACTTCCATGGCTTGTCCACATATATCTGGTATAGTGGCTCTTCTTAAAAGCATCCACCCAATATGGAGCCCTGCAGCAATAAAGTCTGCCCTTATTACAACAGGTGAAAAATAAATTCATGGCATTTAATAAACTTCTTCTGGCTCATTTGGAAGATTGATTCCATGTTAGTTTTCATTGTAGGTTTAAATTGCTTGATAAAATATAAATGATATCCATCAAGACTTGAGCTAGAAGACAAAAGAAGGATGCTGTTTTGAATTCCATTTTAAATGTATCTCAAGATTTAAATTTTCTACGAATCTCGTATTTAAAAGTTGTTAACAAATTTAGCCTAATCTTGATTAGAATGCTGGTTATGATGCACATTCATTTTTCTATAATCACCTTATTCAAACACATATTTGGAAAACTGATTGTCCTTCTCTTCACAGCCTCTTTAGAAGATCAATACGGTCAAAGTATCGAGGCTGAGGGAGCTCCTCAGAAGAAAGCTGATCCATTCGACTATGGTGGTGGACATGTCAATCCTAACAAAGCCATAGCCCCCGGGCTCATTTATGATATAGAAACCTCAGATTACATCCGTTTTCTTTGCTCCATGGGATATAACAATTCAGCCATCAGCGCAATCGCAGGAGCTAGCATCACATGCCATAAATCGACCAATGTCCAAGTTAATCTCAACCTGCCTTCCATCACCATTCATGAGCTCAAGGAAAGGATGACAGTATCAAGAACAGTCACAAATGTTGGTCCAGTTAATTCTATCTACATTGCTCGCGTTCAAACACCTGCCGGCGTGTCTATTAAAGTTAAGCCATCGGCTTTGTTGTTCAACTCTACTGCAAAGAAGCTGGAGTTCAAGGTTGTTTTTCGTCCCCTGCTAAAAGTTGCAGGAAGATTTTCTTTTGGAAATCTGTACTGGGAAGATGGTTTTCATGTAGTGAGGATACCTCTAACAGTGAGAACTGTCCTTGATGATTTTTACGCAGAGGCATGATGATGATTTGCCACTATTAGACATCTATTTTGGACAAAGTGGTACAAGTTGTCCTCTTACCTATCTATGGTCAAATTTTTAGTTTCGAACTTTCGATAACTTTGAATCAGTTCAGAATTCTTTCCATCCTTTTAGTGCTACTATAATGTTGTTGCAAAAAAAAAAAAAAAAAAAAATATATATATATATATCACACTCTTAGGGAAACCCGTGGAGGTGCACCCCGAGGCTATTGTATTCTCAAGTTTGAATGGTGTCCGTATTAACCAACTCCTCACCTGTCACGAGATGTTGACGGAGATGCAAGTACTTTTGAAGACCTCTACACGGCGAATATGTCTGTGTAACGAATTATTGATGTATATACAATTGGGATCGTCTACAGTACATTAATGTACCGATACATCAAGTAGACTACGTTCAATACAGAGGTAGACTAGCTCAGTACATGGGTAGACATGCATAGAGTTAGTCTACCCTTGCACCGAGCTAGTCTACATCTGTATTGAACCTAGTCTACTTGATGTATCGGTACATTAATGTACTGAAGTATTTTCCTATACAATTTCGTATTATATATTACATTTATTCATAGCAAAATTAATAAATTTTCTTTAATTTCAACCATTAATAAATATCTAATTTAGAGTATAATTTTTTTTTTTTTTGACTAAAGGGCTGGTGCGGCTGCCCTCAAGCCTTGATTAATGAAACTGTCGAATACAAGGGGAGGGGGGGGACATTAAGCCTAAACCCCTGATTACAATAAGCACCTAGAATATTATCCGAAATAATATCAGAAATCTCTACATGAGACTTGTATTCTAACAAGCACCAACTAGCAAAGAGTGCACAAATAGCTACTCCATTTGCTTTAACATAACAGTGACACAGCGGAAAGATAACTCGATATGTAACCCGATTACAACATAGCATAATTACCAGCTTTAGCACAGCTTTCCTCTTATGTTGCCGCCGAAAAGTTAATCCGACGACACTTAGTTTCACCCTGCCACTAGGCGGCAGCGCCCATTTAACGAAACAAATAACTCGCCTCCAACCTAGAGCAGACAAGGCACACTGAGTGTGCATACCGGGACAAAGCCCATATCGCCCTACCCAAAAGAGATAGGGAATTATTGCTGGCAAGGAGCCATAGCTAATTAAAAGTAAATGAAAATAAGACAAAATAGAAAATATAACCAGGTCAAGGGTCAAAGCCCAGACCTATAGTCCACCAGGCCCGAATCGAAAATGGGTGCAGAAATCACAATGTCGCCGTCTTGCCAGCGCCTCCCATGCTGTCCCAACTCCGGCAGCAACGCCACCGCCACCTTCCTCGAGCCATCTAGCCTTGCCGCCCCTCCTCAACTCGGAACCAAAACGCCCAAACTAAGTCGGGTCAAACCGATCCCATCTGAACCCAGTGGCTTTCCTCACCCGGCCATCTTCATCACCTCGAATCCGATCTGAACCCGTGGATCTCCGGACACACGCCAGCAAGGTACAACCACCAGGTCGTTCGCGTTCCTCCAGAGGGCAAGGCAACGTCGACCTCCCCTTCCAGTCATCCCCCCGCCTTGAGCCTTCACCGTCAAACTCGCCAACCGCCCGGGACAGCAACGTCCTCATCCTGCAACCAAAACCTCGACTGGACCCATTAACACCGGACACAGGGTCCCTTCTAGCCCGTCCGACGACGCCGCCGCAAGGGCGTGCCGTTGGACCGGGCATCCAAACTTGCCAGACGACTAGCTGCGGCTCCTGGTTTTTGAGAGAAAAGTCTTAGGGTTTAGTAACATTTGTCATATTATTTGTACGGGAAATGATTTGTCATATTCTAACTACATATAGATAGTCACTTATCCATCTCCAACAGAAAAAGTAAAATCAGGTAAGCGGCAAGTTTCTTGTTTGGTCAAATGATCGCTGCCGCCTAGTGGCAGGGTGAAACCAAGTGTCACCAAATTTATTTTTCGGTGGCAACATAGTAAGAAAACAGTGTTATTGGTAATGATGTTTTTTCGTAATAGAGTTATGCTTCCGGTATGTCACCACAATTGTAAGCGAATGAGCCAGTAGAGCACTCTTCGCTAGTTGGTGCTTGCCAAAATACATTGTTTTAATTGAGACTCTTGTTATTATCTCAGGATGTTCTCGTGTTGTTTATTGTAATATGGGGTTTCGACACCATGTCTCTCTCATGTATTATGCAGTTTCATTAAGGGTCAATTACATAGAAGGCCATTTTTGAATTTTTTTTTAGCCATAGGGCCACCTACTATTTTTTCCCTCATAAGACCACTAGGTGTTAAATTTTGGATATAAAAACTAACATATTTACATAAATACCACTAGAGTAAAAAGCCAACAGTCATTATCTCTCTCCTCTCTGACAAGGTCTCCGGCCGACCTCTAGCGGGTCTCCGGGCGACACCCTGCCAACTCCGGCGAGGTCTCTACAGGCGAACTCTGACGAGTTTTCCGGTAACCATAAAAGCTACTGTCACTAGTAACGAAAGGTACTCTGGTGAAATTTTCGGACACCTCCGGTGAGGTCACGAAAAACTACTCTCACCAGTAACAAAAGCTACTGTCACTAGCAACGAAAACTACTCTTGTGAGATTTCCGGCAACCTCCAACTAGGTCACAAAAAGCTACTGTCACCAACAAAGGCTACGCTTCTCAAAACCAAAAGCTATTGTCACCAACACTAAAAGCTACTTCCACCAGCAACAAACGCTACTGTCACCAACACCATAAAACTACTGTCACCAACACCATAAAACTACTCTCACCAGTAACAAAAGCTGTTCTCACCATCACCAAAAGTTACTCTCATCAACACTAAAAACTATAACCAAGCAGAACAAAAAGTACTACCACGTAGAACAAAAACTACTCATAGAGATTGAGAAAACTATTCTCAGAGACTAACAAACCTATGAAAATGTAAAGTATACAACATAAAGAAAAATGCTACTGCAATCGAGAAAAAAAAAATCATATTCAATGAAGCAAAAACTATGCACGGTTCAATAATGATATAACTATGTAAAAAGCTACTTCCACAATCGTAAAAAGTCACTACCATAGTTGTGAAAATCTATTACAATGGTTTTATAAAGCGACTGTCAATGTTGTAATACTACTGTCATTTTTCAGATGACCGTAGTTGAAGTTTCTTGTTGTCAAGCTCTACCACACTACACTAACCATAGGCATTACTTTACCACCTTCAACACCAAACTTCATTTCAACATTTCTTGGTTGATCGGATGATCTCTTGGTCAATGGAGGCTTCACTATCCAAATTCACATTATTTTCATAATCTACTACTGCAAATGAAAGGGGGAATAATTCTGCAAGAACAAAAATACAACAAAACATTAGTATTTGAAATGCAAACAAAAAACAACAGTGTGCCGCTGCACCTCAAACTTGACACTGTTTATCAACTAGATAATAATAAACAAGCAATCTACAATCAACTGACATATGTACAAAAAGCTACTATGACACATGCACAAAGCTATTTGACCAGTAATAAAAAGTTACTGACATAGATACTGATTGTCTACAATATGCAAATGATGGCATTGTTTCCTAATGGGCCATTGTCTACAACAATTCAGTAAAATGACATTGCAAAACTTTCACAAATTGCATAAATGTCACTAACGTTGTTAATCAATAAACAACAAATTAAGAGCTAGAAAGTGAGCGAGAAAGTGTTAAAAAGGGACAAAAGAGACGGTGATTCCATACTCAATTAAATATTGCAGTAGAGGAAAATGATTCTATTATGCAATTCAACTATATGAGGTTTGATCGTAATCCTAGGCACCAAGGTTCATGAAACTATTCAATGACACTCAGATCACTATATATGTTGCATTGGGTGCTGAGATGTTACACAAATTCACATGTTAAGAAGCCAAATTGCATATGGGATGCACATATAGTATAATCCCAATCCGATTTTTGTGTTCCGCATGTCCACGAACTCGTATCGACATGCTCTGAGGGATGTCACAAAATCTTGATGAATAAAAATTCAACCCTTGAATCAAAGCATTCTGAGGGAATAATTGTCCGGAATAATTTCTATTTCTTAATTAATCATAAGAACAAGGCACTGAAACAATAATTCGCACTAACTGGGAATTTTATTAATTTCAAGAAATTTACCAAAAATTAACACGAAAATCCAGGTTAAATCGCCTGACTTTTGGACATACGCAGACTGGTGGATTAGTATTCCACAAACTCAGTGTTCTAGTTCAAGGCCTAGACAGAATTGAGTTTTCCCAAGATCCTTCATCTCAAATTCAGATTTCAAGTATGTCTTGGTTTCTCTTATTTCAACAAGAGTACCTATTATGTTCATATGATCGACATATACAGCTACAATTTGCAAATCCGGAACTTGTCACTATGCCAAAAATGTCATCAGACGATAGACATCAGACAACAGAAAGCTGATTTTCTGTTGTCTGAGTTTTTCAGACGACAGATAAATTAAATATGTTGTCTGAATACACTGAAAAACAATACTTGTTTCATTTTCAATATATGATCATATTCAGACAACATATATATGTTGTTGTAAAAGATTGAAATTTTTCATATCAAACCCAAAGTAATTCCCTCCAAGAAGTTGAAGTACTTTCCCTCTCAAAGTTTCAAAACCCAGGCTGACTAGTCACTAGGGGTGATATTCAGACAACACAATTTCTTAATTGTGTTGTCTAAGTAAGCTGTGTTTGACTTTTTTATGTTAACTCTCCCTTTCTCTTTCTCTCCCAACGATTGTAGTCCCATTCTCTCTCTCTCTCTCTCCATCTCTTTCTTTTGCTTTCCCAAACCTTCAAAAACCAACAACTTCCCCAACAGACCACTGTAATCAGCCTCATCTCTACGGTGCCTCCGCCTTTTCCTCTTCTCGCTCAACCCTCCATTCAGATCCAGTCCTCGGAAGGAGACGGTGGTTTTTCAATTTGAGCGTTTAGGGTTCTTCTAGTTTTGGGGTTCTTTTGGTTTCGGAGGGGAGAGAGTCCACCTGATCCACTTTCTCTCTCCCTATGATCCACTCATTCTCTCACGCCTTCTCTGCTCAAAAACCCAGATCTGTCTTCAAACCAAACCCTTGTCGGACCGCCTCCCCTACTCGTCGAACTCTTCTTACTCCGATTCCGGCCAAAGAGAGGTCGTCGAAGCCACTCGCTTTTGGTCGTGTGCTGCACTTCGTCGTCGCCGCTATGGTAAGCTTGTCTCTCTACTCTCAGTTCGTCTGCTTAATTCATATCTAGACGTGATTTATTATTTTTTCCATCTGAATACCATCTGTGATTATTGGCAAGAAGTTGATTACAAAATATGCCAATCGAAAATTCCCACTAGTTTCTCGCCAACCAAATAACAATTCAATCAACTCTCGCGTTATACATAGTTTTCATCTTTAGTAGTCAGATTGGAATGGAATTGAACTATACTGTTAACTGTTAAGATTTTTAGATTTTGTTTACCATGTGGTAATTGGATTTATACACTCTTAGTTTCTCTGCGAACTGGTAGTGGAATAAGCTTTGGCAGTTTGTATGTTCTGTTACCGAATTTAAAAGGAATCTACTGCTTATATATGTAGTATTTTAATTGTGGGTTCTTCATGATTGCTGATTATTGCAATTTGTCTATTGGATTGTGTTTATAGTTCAAGAGGAAGCTCAGAGAGCCCAAGGGGGAGAATGTCACTCTTGGACCTGCTGTCCGTGATAGAGAGTATGTACGTTTTTGGTGTTGCTCACATCTTTGCCTCGTTCAATGATACCTTCATTGTAAGTTGTGCATCTTCTTGAATCTAACTGTCATCGACTTGCAGAGTTCGGAGTTGTAAATGAGTTTTGTGTATTTTAATTGCAGCATGGGGATGTCCTCTTCATAATGCTATTGTTTGGATGGCTGGTACATCTCTATTTGCAGGTATTATTGGGGTTGTGACCAGTTACACATTTTAAGCCCAATTTTTGCCCAACCACTCCACCTTCATCTATTTGTGCCCAAGGGGAGGTAATATACATTCAGAAGCAGAATCCGAAGAAGACATATCAACATTGGTTATCGGATGGATAGGAAAACTATAGCTCTTCTTGAACATATCAACATGAAAGTACTTATCAATATCCAAGCTGACTAGTCACTAGGGGTGATATTCAGACAACACAATTTCTTAATTGTGTTGTCTGAGTAAGTTGTGTTTGACTTTTTTATGTTAACTCTCCCTTTCTGTTTCTCTCCCAACGATTGTAGTCCCATTCTCTCTCTCTGTCTCCATCTCTTTCTTTTGCTTTCCCAAACCTTCACAGACCAACAACTTCCCCAACAGACCACTGCAATCAGCCTCATCTCTACGGTGTCTCCGTCTTTTCCTCTTCTCGCTCAACCCTCCATTCAGATCCAGTCCTTGGAAAGAGACGGTGGTTTTTCAATTTGGGTGTTTAGGGTTCTTCTAGTTTTGGGGTTTGCCTGGTTTTGGGGTTCTTTTGGTTTCAGAGGGGAGAGAGTACACCGGATCCACTTTCTCTCTCCCTATCATCCACTCATTCTCTCATGTCTTCTCTACTCAAAAACCCAGATCTGTCTTCAAACCAAACCCTTGTCGGACCGCCTCCCCTACTTGTCGAACTCTTCTTACTCCGATTCCGGCCAAAGAGAGGTCGTCGAAGCCTCTCGCTTTTGGTCGCATGCTGCACTTCATCATTGCCGCTATGGTAAGCTTCTCTCTCTACTCTCAGTTCGTCTGCTTAATTCATATCTAGACCTGATTTATTATTTTTTCCATCTGAATACCATCTGTGATTGTTGGCAAGAAGTTGATTACAAAATATGCCAATCGAAAATTCCCACTAGTTTCTCGCCAACCAAATAACAATTCAATCAACTCTCGCGTTATACATAGTTTTCATCTTTAGTAATCAGATTGGAATGGAATTGAACTTTACTGTTAACTGTTAAGATTTTTAGATTTTGTTTACCATGTGGTAATTGGATTTATACACTCTTAGTTTCTCTGCGAACTGGTAGTGGAATAAGCTTTGGCAGTTTGTATGTTCTGTTACCGAATTTAAAAGGAATCTACTGCCTATATATGTAGTATTTTAATTGTGGGTTCTTCATGATTGCTGATTATTGCAATTTGTCTATTGGATTGTGTTTATAGTTCAAGAGGAAGCTCAGAGAGCCCAAGGGGGAGAATGTCACTCTTGGACCTATTGTCCGTGACGGAGAGTATGTACTTTTTTTGTGTTGCTCGCATCTTTGCCTCGTTCAATGATACCTTTATTGTAAGTTGTGCATCTTCTTGAATCTAATTGTCATCGACTTGCAGAGTTCGGAGTTGTAAATGAGTTTTGTGTATTTTAATTGCAGCATGGGGATGTCCTCTTCATAATGCTATTGTTTGGATGGCTGGTACATCTCTATTTGCAGGTATTATTGGGGTTGTGACCAGTTACACATTTTAAGCCCAATTTTTGCCCAACCACTCCACCTTCATCTATTTGTGCCCAAGGGGAGGTAATATACATTCAGAAGCAGAATCCGAAGAAGACATATCAACATTGGTTATCGGATGGATAGGAAAACTATAGCTCTTCTTGAACATATCAACATGAAAGTACTTATCAATATAATCATATACATTTTCAGAAGCAGCTTGTAATGCAGCAAGGCCGTGAGGACAAGGAAAACAATTGTTCTGCCATTTAACACATGAACATGCATGATCGGAAATGTTGACTACATATGAAAAGTCAGATCGAACCTCATAAACTCCAGGACTTGAATAATGGACACTGAAACGACGAGATTTCTCCATCTGCACCTTCAACCTTTCCTCCATTTTGGGAGTTAGTTCTGTGGTCAAACGTTCTGCCTCTTCCCTCCTTTTACCCGCCATCTCCATTTGTTTAATTCTTGTCTGGTCCAGCATACAATAGACTGGCATCAAACGCTCAATTGCAATCCAAGAGTTAAATGATTCAGCAATCCCATTAGCCATAATTCCATATCGGCAGCTAGTATAAAATGCACGGCACCAATTTTCCACAGGCAATTCAGAAAGAAAAGGGTCAATAATATCGGCACCTCCAACTGCTCTAAGCAACCGCAAATTGAAACGGTATTCCTT
>BDJD01001491.1:69524-79745 GCA_002564525.1 Rosa multiflora
CCCCCCCCCCCCCCCAAATAGATTAAATACTGGCTCCCAGTAATATAGTCAAAACAGCCATAAAAAATTTGTAAGAGGTAATAAATTGCAATGCATTCAAATAAAGCATCAGTAAGCAACAATTATAGATACTAAAATATCGTTGAACAACATTATTGGCCCCCACTAGAAATACTACTGTCTCCCAAGAATATAATCAGAACTACCGCAACACTTCAGAAACAGCTCAAACCCAAAATCCAAACATGAATTCACCAAAAGAAACACGAAATTAATACAGAAACTCAAAACTAACACAATGCACTCAAAAACACCTGGAAGTTCAAAATCAAAATTACAAAAAAAATTCATAACCACCTGGAAGCTCTTATTCAGAAAAATCAGTTCGAAAAATAAGACAACAATTCGTACAAAAAAATTCCTAAAATCAAACATATTAAACAGAGCTAACAGCCAAACGGATTAGATAGAGGTAAATTAAAGAAACAAAAGCAAACCGCAGTGGAGGAACACAAAGAGCATCTGGAACACGATCCATGTGAAAATCACAGCAGAATTTCTCTCTCTATGAATCGCAAAACTTCTACCACCAGCTCTAAATATAAATTGCAGATGCTTCACACACCGAAATCGCCGTATAGCTTCACAAACCGGAACCAGGGAGCTTCTCTCTCCTGTCTATATAAATCGCACAGCTCCTCTCTCTCTCTCTAAAATGATAGAGCTCCACACTCAAAACCCAGGGGGCTTCTCTCTCTACAGATACAACCGAACCTCTCTCTCTAAAATCAGAGAGCTTCGCTCCCTAAATCACGTTTCTGTTACAATTTCAAAACGTTTCAGTTATAGAGGTTTCAGTTATAGAAGGGCAAAAGCGTCTAGAAAATTGAATAAAACAGCCACGTGTAGAAAAAGTTGGGTAATTGGGGTTTAAAAATGAAAACTGATGATTAAGTGGGCAATCTCTTAGAGTGTTTGGGTAAATGGGGTTAAATGTCCTAGAAATTGGGTAAATGATCATTTTCCCTTTATATTAATATTGTATTCCTTGAATACATTCAAGTACTTAAAAATTTCATCATTAAGTTTTTTATTTTGTTTTGTTTTTAAGTACTTTTGACGAAAAGTAATGAATACTTGAGTTTTAATTGAGCCGAAAACAAATCCAAGTTAATGAATATTTTATTTATTGCTTAAAAGATAAATATTTTATTTTCATAAAATAAAAAATGGATAATAAATTTTTGTTTGAAATTTTTAGGAGATATAGTTAGGCCAAAAGAAAATTCAAAGGACATGGTATAAATATAAAAATTAAGGATAATTTATAAAAATGAAAGGTTAGCATGTTGGTTTGTTGTGCGACTTGTATGTAAGAGGTTGTAGATTTGAGTCATGGTTGGGTTATTTGTTGGTAACTAAGTATGCCACATCAAAAATATTAGCCTCACATGAGCCATGTCAGCAAGTTAACGAATTCACTTAACGGAAAACTAACGAATTTGATCTATTAGATCAAAATTGAAAGTGTAGGGATGTTTTCGATGAAATTAGAAGTCCAATGATTGAATTGATTTTGAATCCAAACCATAGGGTAATAACTAGTATTTATCCCTATAAATTAAGTGTCAACTAATAACCTATGTATTACTTCTAATTTAGATTCTGTTAACATTTAGTTATTGAACTGTAGCATCATAAAGAGGCAGGGAAGAAGAGATACAGACATTTTCCAATTATGATAGACTTGCTCATCACCAACATACCGCCAGGCAAGTCTATGCCACCTTTACCTATTAGGTGATGACCATAAAAAATAGCAAGATTGGACTCGACAATACCCACCCGATTGGATCCCGTACATTGAACAATGTTGTCGATATTAAGGGTCTGAACCCAGAACTAAAGAAAATGAAAGAAAAATGAAAGTTTGCAGAAGAAGAAAGGATAAGTTTCAATATATTCGATGATCCCCCAAAGGAATACAGCCTAAACATATATAGGTGAGGAAACGGTGACAGAAGGGAAGAATTGGACACATGTCCAATTCTTCAATGTCTATCCAAAAAGGATCTAAGGCAATGCCAGCTCACACTATAATTGGATTCTTAACATAATAAGATAAGACTATTAAAAAGTAAACACAGTGTCCTAATATCCCACCCCCTTTCACCAACAGCATGACCTTTAACCCTTGAATTCTAGAAGTCTGATTTGAAAATCTTGAGCACTCTCCCAGGTAGCATCATCAGCAGAACCATTTTTCCATTATATCAACCATTTGACTTCTTGTGCATTTCTCTTCTTAAACATTGCCCTATCTAGGAAATCCAGTTTTTCTTGTTTGAGTCAAACCCCGGAGGCAAGTTTGGGCAAGAAGTAGCTGAGTCTCCAAGTTTCTTCTTGAGCAAAGACACATGAAATACTGGATGTACTTTAGCTGTGGGAGGCAACTTTAACCTGTAAGCCACCTTGCTCACCCTTTCAAGCACTTAAAATGGACCAAAGTACTTTGGTGATAGCTTATGAGACTTTCTTGTTTGAATAGATTTCTGCCTATAAGGCTGCAACTTCAGGAAAACAAAATCTCCCACATCGAATTCCCTTTCTGAATGATGCTTGTCATAATAAGATTTCATCCTCATTTGTGCCTGCTGCAAATTGGACTTTAAAAGAGATAGCAACTCATCCCTTTTTCGCAAGATCAAGTCTACTTGATGCACGGTTGTAGAACCTGGTATATAAGAGTGTATTTTGGGAGGAGGTACACCATATAAAGCTTCATAAGGAGTCATCTTGATTGCTGAGTGGTATGTTGTGTTATACCACCACTCAGCCCAAGGTAAGATCTTAAGCCACTTTCCGTTTTCTTCACAAATCACACCTCTCAAATACTGTTCAAGGACCCTATTGAGTCTTTCAGTCTGACCATCTGTCTGAGGATGGTAAGCAGTGATCTTGCATAGTTTGGACCCCTGCAATTCAAACAAGTTCTTCCAAAAAGAACTAAGAAAAATAGGGTCCCTTCCACTTATAATATTCTCAGGCATCCCATGCAATCTAAACACTTGTTGAACAAAAGTTTCAGCCACAATCCTAGCTGTGTAAGGGTGACTACGAGCAATAAAATGCCCATATTTAGTCAATCTGTCCACTACTACCAGAATAGAGGTTTTACCTAAGATATGAGGGAGACCATCAATGAAGTCTAGCGAAATATCTGTCCAGAAACCAGCAGGAATGGGATTTGGTTGCAACAACCCAGGAGGAGTGACAGTCTCATAATGTATCTGTACGTTGACAAACAATATATTCAGCCACAAAATTCTTGACTTGTTTTTTAATACCAGGCCACAAAAAAACTTCTTGAGATCCGCTTGTATGTCCGTAACCACCCTAAATGCCCTCCTTCTTTCCCACCATGAAGATCCGTAATAATTCTATCTCTCCAATCATCAAGGTTGGGAACAAATAACCTCTTTCTATACATCAGATGACCATTTAGTAAACTAAAATGTTTTGGTGAGGACTTTCCCTTTTCAATGCCACTGATCAATTTGCTTGTTTCAGTATCCTTTCGGCAAGCCATAGCAATATCCACCATAAAAGTCATCATAGGGCTTGAAGTCCCCGTCAACAGATTGAGTTCAGATTGGCTAGACAAAGCATCTGGAACAATATTATGATTTCCATATTTGTAAGCAATACTGTAGTCATATCCTAATAACTTCAGTAACCATTTTTGTTGAGCAGGAGTAGTTATTCGTTGACTCAGAAAGTACTGAATGGTGCGATGATTAGTGAGAATGTTGAAATGGTGTCCTAATAAGTAGGGTCTTCAATGCTAAACTGCAAACACTACAGCCAACATCTCCTTATCATAGACACTCAAGGCCAAATGTTTCGGGGCTAATGTTTTGCTAAGATAAGCAATGGGGTGTCCCTCTTGAGACAATACAACTCCTAAACCATGACCTGAAGCATCACATTCTACAGTAAACTCCTTAGAAAAATCTGGTAAAGCCAACACTGGAGTTGAAATCATTGCTTCCTTCAAATCCTCAAAAGCCTTCTCAGACTCTGGAGTCCATCTGAAGCTATCTTTTTTGAGCATATTAGTCAAAGGTTTAGCCGTGATACCGTAGTCTTTGTAAAACTTTCTATAGTATCTAGATAATCCCAGAAAGCCCCTTAAACCTTTCAAGGTCATTGGCTTTTTCCAATTTCTAATTGCTTCAATTTTCTTTGGATCCACTGCCACACCCTTCTGTGAAATTATATGGCCTAGATATTCCACACTCTTGGCCCCAAAAGTGCACTTGCTCATCATCTTGACCTTCAAGTTATTCTCCTCTAGCTTTGAGAAGATTAATGAAAGATGTTGAAAGTGTTCTTCAAGAGTTTTGCTGTAGATCAAGATGTCATCGAAAAATACAAGTGCAAATTTTCTAAGGAAGTCTTGCAGCAGATCATTCATCAATGATTGGAATGTAAAAGAAGCATTGGTTAACCCGAATGGCATGATGACAAATTCAAAATGTCCTTGATGAGTTCTAAAGGCAGTTTTGTGAACATCATTAGGATGCATTCGAATTTGATGGTAGCCTGATCTGAGGTCTAATTTAGTGAAGTAAACAGCTCCATGCAACTCATCAAGAAGTTCATCTACCACATGAATTGGAAATTTATCTTTGACAGTCACGACATTAAGAGACCTGAAGTCCACACACATTCTATTACTCCCATCTTTTTTCTTGACTAGAATCACAAGGGAAGAGAAGGGGCTGGTACTCAGTGCAGATTTTCTCCACCTCATTTTTCTGAAATTGCGGGTACCTATACGGTCTTACACTAACTGGTGTAGCTCCAAACATCAATTATATCTTATGATCATGTCGTCTGTGTGAAGGTAACTCAGCAGGTTTGTCAAATAATGAAGCAAACTTATTTACTAAAGTCACAATAGCAGGGTCCACATTTTCCAAGCACTTGTCATGTTCTAATGTAATTGCCATCAATTGAATAAACATAGCTTGCTTTTCTTGTCTTAAAAGCTTGGTCATGGTGGTACAATTAACCATTGCAGTATCATTCATCAAAATTCCTTGTAAAAAATAGTCCTTACCTTGCAATGAAAATTTCATGGTCATTTTGTCATAATTACAAACTATGTCTCTAAGTGTTCTCAACCATGAAGCTCCCAAAAGAATCTCGCAACCGTTCACGGCTAACACGAATGCCTCAGTGTTGATTGGAGTATCTTGTAGTTAAATTTCTAGCTGGAATTGTCCCGAAGTGGTGACATGAGGACCTCTAGCCACTACAACCTTCAGTGTATTGTTCTGATGAATCTGTTGAAGATTGTTAGCAACCAAACTAGGATGGACAAAAGAATGAGTAGCACCTCCATCAATTAAGACATGAACCGTTCTATTATTGTAAATCCTCTTCAATTGCATAGTTCTAGGATTGTCAAGACCACTGATGACATGTAAGGAAGCATTGGATTCTTCATTTATACTGTTACTGTTGGTGTTTTCTGAATCCCCATCATCACCATCAGTAAGAGGTGCGTTATGATCACATTCTTCTGGTACCCCTTCAATAAGTAAAGTTCTTCCCTGACCTTGTATCTTTTTACAAACATGTCCCCCTTTGAACGGTTCATCACAGAAGAAACATAGTCCATTAGCCCACCTATCATGATAATCAGCTTGAGACCATTTTCTATCAAAAGAACTTGCATTTGAAGATGCTGAACCAGATCTCTGTACTTGTCCTGAAGAGAAATTTGGTCTTTGTACTGGTCCCATTAGATTTCTGCGAGTAGGTGAGGAGAAAGAAGAACTTTGCTGATGTGAATTGACATTGGAAGCTGGAGGTCGATGAATATTTGACCTCAAAGTTTTAGACCCTAAATGTCTCTCTTCAAAAAGTATAGCCAACTCATACACTTGCTATAGCGATGTAGGCCTCATTGCTCTAACATCCACCCTGATATCTTCCCTGAGACCACTCAAGAAACAAGCTAACAGAACATCATCTGAGAACCCTAATGCCCTCCTAACATATTTATTGAATTGAGATTTAAACTCACTAACAGTACCCATTTGGGAAAGCTTGGTGAGAGCAGCTTGGTAATCAGTTTGATTGTGTGAGCCAAATTCCCCCATAAAAAGTTAAGCAAAACCAAGCCAAGTAGGTGGATAATGATGTTTGAATAGATGCCAAACATTAGCAGCTTCGTCAATGAGATGCATTGCTGGTATCACTACCCTTCTCTCTTCCGAAATTTGATACAGTTCGAAATACTACTCAGCTTTATTGAGCCAATGAAGAGGGTCACCACCACCAAAGGTTTGGAACTCCAATCGCATTTGTCTCATTGTTGGTAAGTTAGGATCCATGTCATGTTGCAACTAAGATTGGGATAATTGATTCACATATGGTTGTTTAGTATGACTCTGAGGTTGTAATGCTTGAATTGTCGAATATGTTGGTGGAGATTGAGCTGCGATTGTTTGTGTTGGTATATGAGTGGTGAGCTAATGGTTCACTGCAAACGGTAATGAAGGCCTGCTCTGAGTCATGTTATAGCTGCTTGGCATACAGTGCCAATGTATAGCATTACTGCTATTAGGATTTGCTTGCCATGGGGGTACATATGGTTGATAACCTAAATGAGCCATACAACTAGAACCACCATACATAGAATTGCCAGAGGTGTACACCAAATTATGAAAAGGCACATAAGGATTGTACCCTTGATAACCCATGTGTGAATCAGGAATATTAAATGATTGTGATGCATGATGTTGTAAATTAGAATCATGAGCAGAATTATGCTGATAAAATTGCGATGGGTGTTGCCAACCCTCCCAATCTTCTCTATTAACTCTATCTCTACCTTTAAATGTATCATTCATCAACTTACTACCACCAGGGATATCATTAACATCAACATAACCACCACTAGTAGCAACCATTTTACCACGCAATATACTAGAACTAGCTCCAGAATTAACATGAGTATGAGCAAGAGAAGTAGATATGGGCAGAGTAGTAGCTGTCGAAGAAGCGATCATCTTGAAGAAACTTCATCAGGAGTGAAGCTTAGAACACCCAGACCTTGTGGGTAAATAGGTGGAGCCACCGAACCCGTAGAATTAGACGGTCCAGAAGATGGGAGAGTGCCAAATTGTAGCTAGTTAGGAGACACCGAAGTTGGTGAAGAATGAGTCACCGAGGTAACCCGAAGAGCTCAAAGTTAATCGAGCAGTTGAGACCTAAATTCAGCGTTTTGAGCTTGAATTTCAGTGTTCTCAAAACTCATACACTCATGAGCAACATGAATCTCCTCGACAGAGTCGCGAACTGCTTGAAGTTGGCCTTCAGCCACCGACTGTTGGGCCAAATAGTCCATCTCTACTATCGAAAGATCCTTCGACGTGTGATGGGTGGTGCCGCCCTTGCACGCCGACCCCATAAGAGCGACGACTTTGATACCAGATATTAAGGGTTTGAACCTAGAACCGAAGAAAATGAAAGGAAAATGAAAGTTTGCACAAGAAGAAAGGATAAGTTTCAATATATTCGATGATCCCCTAAATGAATACAGCCTAAATATATATAGGTGAGGAAACGGTGAGAGAAGGGAAGAATTGGACACCTGTCCAATTCTTCAATCTCTATTCAAAAAGGATCCAAGGCAATGCCAGCTCACACTATAATTTGATTCTTAACATAATAAGAGAAGACTATTAAAAAGTAAACACAGTGTCCTAATAGTCGACATCAAAGACACCATAGATTACCCCAAAATCACCTCTCAATACAAGCTGAAGACCATTGCCAACAACAAACTCCGCCCACCTATGACAATCTATACTGTACTTAAAATGCAAATCTTAATTCTCATTGGCACCGGGCTCTAATAACATTTGTTATGTGGAAATGTTAATGTATCGACATCTATAGGTTCAACATGATGATAGCTTAGTCATTTTAGCTACCTAAGGCCATCTCTAGCCTGGGCTATGGGCCATTTTTAGCCCTTAAATCCAAGATTTTCATCTTCAACGAGAGAGCTATGCTAAACTAAAAATAATTTTGAGAGGCTATAGGGCCAAGGACTGGGCTACTTTAGCCCTTTGTATAGCCTCTAAGGCCTAGAGTGGAGGCCCAAATAACATATCAGACTTATTCAAAAGACGTCAAGGGCTGGGATTAATTTCGTCTAACAGCTCGCTAATGTCATCTAGCTGATTGTTTTATTTTTATAAAGGGGATAAAAAGATTTCACTCCTACCCCCATGGTGACTCGAACCCATGACCTCGATCTTAGATAGTGAGTGCTCTAACCACTGATTTATTGTAACTGTTGCTTGATCATAGTTAGTACTACTATATTCAGGAAGGGAATTAAAAGTCAAAAATACGTACATGAATAATTTGGTAACTTTTAGTGAAAATACTTTGAAAAATTAGGTTGTAAAATATCGAAATGGCAAATTATAAAATTCGGTACATACGTAGTTTAAAACGAAATGTAATAAAAAATACAGACATACAAATATCAATATTTATCATTTTTAGTACTTATAACTAAAAATAATAAAATACATGACATATAAATTTATACTCTTAACAATTGGAGATTGTCAAAATTATAACTCTTACTTTTTGCATGAATATTAATTATTAAGTGATAAATTTTAGCCTAGGGTCTATTTTAGCCCCCACTATTCTAGCTAGAGATGGCTTAAGAAGGGAGTGGCTACCTATTTTATCCAAAGATTTGGCATTAGTGCGTGTGTGTTCGTTGCTGATAAATTAATAATAAATAACTAATGACTTTACTGATATGGCATGGGATAGCCAAATTGCTCTTTACAGAAGGCACTACGACGAATTGAAAGAAATAGGGTTTGGATTTGGATCATGGTTTAGGGTTTGAATTCAAAATTCTTTCTTTTGAATTCTCTATCTTTTAGGAACAAAATGCAAGGACCTTTTTTGTATAATAATTTAAGAGATGATAATACCTACTATTTCAACACCTAACTAAATCAAATCAAGCATGATTAGGTAGACAATATGCATTGGAAAGTCCGAAGGCCAGTAAAAAAGAGAAGGAAAGGAGAGGAGTGAAGAAGCAAGAAATGCTGTGTTTTGTTTTGCCCAACTTTTGTGGTTTTTTTTATCTCCCTATCTGGCACTTTGTATTATGAACATGATTTTGCTGGTGAACCTACAAATAGTGACAGAAAAACTGAGTCTGAGGACAAGAATAAAAAAATTCCCAAGGAATGATTTAATATCAAAATTAAATCTCAGTTTAACTCACTAATATTTATTATCATTGAAGATGCTAGATCTAAAATTATTTTCGTCCCTACACTAGCTACTTTTGATAGGGTTTGAGAAAAGCAACTTAGGGTTTTCTGTTCTTTTTAGTTCTCATTCTCTCCTTGCCTCTCTCTAATGGCATTGTGGTCTGGTGGATGCTAGGCAGCAATCGACAACCTCCATTAGTACTTGGTGGGGCATCTGTTAGTGAAAAAATCTAGCGATACGTCCACTTAATTAGAGTTGAGCTTTCGAGTAAGGTTGAATTTTTTTATTGTCTATTTTGTTATACGTTTATATTGGACCATACTTTGCTTCCCCTATCGCAATTAAAGTAGGCCTCATCATATGGCCCTTGGGCCCTAAGCCCGCCCGGCCCGGCCCTTCCATTAGGGCGGGCCGACCCGACCCTTTTTTATTTTGGGTAGGGTATGGGTCACACAAATAAAGCCCGGCCCTACCCTACGGCCCTGCCCGATTGAGCCCGTAAGGGCTAGGCACGGCCCGGCCCTAAAATTTATATTTTATTTTTGTTATTTTCTATTACATGTGTTATATGTATAAAACTATGGAAGTGTAGAAAATTATTTCAATCTGCCATATTAGGAAATGAGTCTTCTAAATTGAGCCATATTTTGAGAAGAAAAAAATAATTTTTTTTAAAGAATTAACCGTTAATTCGGCAAAAATGCCGCCGTTTTAATATAATCTTATGGGTATTTTAATATTTACCAATAATTACTGTTAACTAATTAACTGTAATAATTACAAAGCTATTATTTCAAATTGGACAATATATTCATGTAAT
Organism: Rosa multiflora; assembly: GCA_002564525.1. NCBI lineage: Eukaryota > Viridiplantae > Streptophyta > Magnoliopsida > Rosales > Rosaceae > Rosa > Rosa multiflora. The sequence goes on from BDJD01001491.1 coordinate 79,681, forward strand.
ACCAATTTTGAAATAAATCAAGTAATCAACATAACTAAAAATAATCAATTGGTCGAGTTGAAACC
>BDJD01001492.1:0-23269 GCA_002564525.1 Rosa multiflora
CGTAACAGATACTGCTCAAGGCTCTCTGTGTTGAAAATCATATAGTTACTGTAAGAGGAAGTGTAGAGGAAGTTCATCAAAACAGTGATTATATTCAGTAAGAATACATAGAAGTTCAATTGCAAACATATTTAGCACATCAATAGCTGCTGATTCTAGCTAAAGAGGAAGCATACCTTTTACTTGATAGCAGTAAATTTTAAAGTGACGAAAAAAGATTATATCTCTGACTTGGTTCCTTTCAGTTTCAAGTACTGGCTGATCTTCACAGCATTGTTCTGGATTCCATCTTGTGATCGGCACTCTTCAATAGTATACCTCTCCAAACATGGTGGAGAGTCTGCACTATGACCGTTTCAGCTAATATGAAGAACTAGCAATGACTTCACGACACCTCCACAAAGTATTGCAATGTATATCAGACCACACCCCCCTCATTTGCTTGTCTGCATCACCATCCTCCTCAGATAACACAACCACTGCATATTCAGAGTGAACCAGAGCTGGATGATGACGTTACGCAACAAAGCCCACACCAAATGTAATTTCTGGCATGACAACCCAACTTCTCAATCTGAGATGAGAATTGGTCTTACAAGAATAGGGAAACAACGGGTCTTCTGAATCTCATGCTCTACCAAGCTGGTTATCACTCTTGGGACACTTATCTTCAACTTTCGTTAGCCATTTTACACAGTACAATAGCATAAATAAAAGCCCTCCTCCATACTCAACTAAAACAACTGCTCATCTTTTGCCATTGTAAATTTGCAATAACGGTTCTCAAAAGCACACTCGATTAATCTCATTAGTTTGTTCTGCTTCCACTGTGAAAAGTACACTGCACAGACATAGAATCCCTTAAGAACCCGATCGGCTTAGGGAAGCCTGCAGCTAATACTGTCTTCGACATGTGGTCTTCTCTTTAGATCTAGAACCCATTAGACTCTACAAGAACATCAAAATGCTAGAACATTTCAGACCCACAACTTCCTTTTTCTTTATTTCTTTAAGAGTAGAGCAAATTGAAACAAATGTAATTGATTTAAAAGCAAACAACCAGCAACCGAATAAACACCGAATAAACAGAGTTGACCAAAGATAGAACAGGGGAAACTGGACACAGTAGCACATCACTCACTTGGAGAACTCATAACTAATATCAAGATTATTCATTTCTCAAAGTTCTGAACTTAGCATTTACAATCAGCTGTGAACAAAGAGGCATCAAAGTTAAGAGCATTAGGCTGAAATCGTTCAAAGATTGAAACTTTATTTGTTAATTTAGTTTTTCTCTTGGGTTTATATTTGATATTTCTGAGCAGAATAGAATAAAAGGTAATACCTGGTCGGGTTGGGATAGGACAGGGGCGACTCCAGTGAGGGTAGCGTAGGCGGTGAGACTGTCCGGCGTCTCAAATGTTCAGAAACAGATCACTTAAACAATTTACTTCACCGACTCTGTTGCTAGAATCTGTACTTTACTTGAAAAGTCGAGCTTTGTTTGACCAAAATAATGGATATTTCATTTTAATCAAGTAGGGGTAGTTTTATAGTACAATTAAAAAATAGATAAATTTGATTGGTTTGACGTACTAGTGACTGATATTTCTGCTTTATTTAAGAATTTTTCTAAAAAAATAAAAAAATTATTGATCGATATATATGCCCATATGCTCATATTTAGGGCTGGGCGTCCGGACCCGAAAGACCGAGGACCCGACCTGAACCGAGGAAAAAAGCCCGATTCGGTTCGGTTTTAGAATAGAAATTTTCGGTTCGGTTCGGTCTCGGGTTCCATATTCATGTAATCGGTTCGGTCTCGGGTTTCATATTTTCAGGGCCCGAAAGCCCGAACCGACCCGAAAGTTTTCCTTACATAAGTTTTCCTTTCTATTTTCTTTGCAGGATGACTTGTAAAACGTTCCAATGTACAACCTAGAAAGGTTCCCTTGTAGTTTCCATTAGGATAGTTGAATTCTTGTGATACTTTACAATTTATATATTACAACACAGTGACTCACCTTATATAAGGTTGCCAGAAAGAGACCCATCTAGGGGCCCCGTGTCTCCTTCACGCCTTTGATTTTGTAGCTAAATGAAATCTTTATCTTGATCACATGTAACATATACAATGATGTGGTGTTGGGCATTAGAAAAGGAAAAAAAAATGTTTCGTTTTTGTTTTCGGTGGAAAACTGAAAATAAATGTTTGGGCCCGAAAAAGCCCGAAAACCGAACCGGCCCGAATGGGTTCGGTTTATGTCGGTTTTCAGTTTACAAAAAGACCGAACCGGCCCGAACCGACATTTTCGGGTTCGGTCTCGGTCTCACTAATTTTCAGGCCCGGCCCGACCCGAGCCCAGCCCTACTCATATTTATAATTCTTTGTTGATGTGCTCAACAAAGTAAAACATATTTTTTTTCTATATTTATTGTTCATCTCAAATCCTTTTTTTTTTTTTTTTTTGACAGAGTAATAGAGATTTTATTTAACCTCAAAACCAAAACGGCACATACAAAATAAACCCTATATGCTTGTACCCTAAATCAGTGGTCAAACAGGTAAGGGAATACGGGTACCATCCACTAGTACAATGATGCTCATTTGAATTTTACGAGCCTATACAACTACAAATCTCAGCGTACACAAAGAAAATTATCTTGAATTTCCCTTCGTCAATGCACTCAATTGTGGTACTCCAGGAGATTCATTAACTTGGTGTAAAAAGAAACCATAGCTATGTAGACTAATGCTCACTAAAAAAGGAGCATAGGTTCCTAAAAAGGAGATTATTGTAAATAGATAAACTAAAAACATAGAAATGGGCCTAGAGCAAAACACCCCAGCCCAAAATAAAAGCCCAAGAGGGCAGCTCCAAGAGAGAGGAAGTCCAGCTCGCAGCCCAGCAGGGAAGGGCACTCCAAGCCCAGCCCAAATACCATCACCCAACCAAAATTTGTGGACAGCTAGGAGCAGCGCCGCCGCTACCACCCCACAAAACCGCTCAGAACCACCAAGCCACGTCGGCCATCACGATCCGGCCAGACCCTCCATAGCCACGCCGCCACATCAATCCATCCAGATCACCAAAGCCACGCCTCCACAACCCGATCTGGTCCGACTCCTCCATAGCCACAGCCGCCTCCAGTTCTGGAAATCCCATGACGAAGACACCGCCGTAGGTCCTGGAAGCCCTTGAAGAACCCACCGTATCTGTCCAGTTCAATCTCGAATAAGAAAAAGGCATCCGGATTCCACCTCCACCTATTCCGAAAAACCTGCAAGCCAAACCTCCCACACATGAAGCCACCGAGGCAATAACAATCTCGCCCGGCAGAAAAGCCCCGCGGCTTCGGAGAAGCCAAATGGCCAGCCTAGGCCAAGGCCGCCGCTAGATGAGAAAAGTCTCAAGGTCGTAAAGCCTTCTTAGGGTTTTCTCAGAGAGAGATTGGATAGATTAAGAAAAAAATTGTTCATCTCAAATCCTAAAATTTATTCAGCATGATTTAAGATTCTTTCAATTTCCATATTAGTACAAAAAATTTACACTTAAATTTTTTTTATACTAATATGTATTTTTTTTATCAAAGGAATTATTCATTCATTAATCATCAAGTATGTTTTGTAAGATGTGTTATTATATATATATGGAAAAAGACCCTCCTAAATAAGATTTTTTGGCCACGTCATTGTCTACTAATACGAAGAATAGGAAGGAAATTACTACTTTTAGGTATATTCTTTAAACATTATGTATGCAGCCTCTTATTAATAGGGGTGTGCAAAACATGGTACAAACCGGCCAAAACCAACCGATAAATATGGTTTGGTTAAGGTCTTTTAACTTTAAAAATTGAAAATCGGTTCAAACCGAACCAAACCATGTATGAGCTAGGTTGGTTTGGTTTCTCTTGTACTTAAACTGCAGAACCCGAACCGACCGGTGTGTTTGAAATATAAGAGAAAAAGTCTTTATATATATATATATATATATATATATATACACACACACACACGTAATAAATATATATTCATTTGTCCGGTTTGTTCTAAGTAAGTTTTAAATCTCCAGTTATAACTTTATTCTCAAATGATATACTATCATATTGAATTCAAGGCCCAAAGGCCTAAAATCTTAGTATATAATCGCTACAATTTTTTTGATCATTTCATATCACATCTCTAATCTGTCAATTTCTCATCATTTGACCTTTAATACTATCATATTAAGCTAATATTGATGGCTAAGTCGTTAAATAAGTGAATCACTTTAAATCTAATTTAGGTTTTAGTTTTGAACTATATATTTTGGATTTTAATTATTGAATTTTAAATTTAGATAATTTAACATAATTTCAATTCTTGAGATTGAATTTTTACTATGAATTTTTTCTTAAATAGCATGTTAATAAGTTAATATTATATAGGTGAAAACCGCCTAACCGACCAAACCAAACCATCTTTAATTGGATTGGATTGAGTCGGATTGAGTTTTTTTTTTTTTTATGACCGGTTTTCCAAAATGCCTAAACCGCTCACTTTGGCATAGAGACGGTTTGGAGTCAAAACCGATCCAACCCAATCCGTGTGCAGCCCTAGTTATTAAAGATTTCAATATTTCATATATTGTGTCAAATGTCAATTATCTGCACTACATATACGCGCGTACCGCCGAAATGGGCAAAGGGTTCAGGAAATTCTTACATTGTTGAAACCTAATATACACACTCATGAGAATGGACTTGAAAACGATGGAAAGATGGAACATGATATAAGCGTTTTCAGCTACACAGTTGTTCTGGCTGCCACAAGCAACTTCTCCGATGAAAACAAGCTCGATGAAGGGGGGTTTGGATCTGTTTATCAGGTGATCTAGATCTTAAGGCCCTTTGTAGTTTATATAATCTACCTATAATAGAAGCTGAAAACTATATATACATAGTGATTTTTTTTCACTCTGAGATAACTAAGAAATGTACATAGTGATAGTTGATAGGGTGACATATTATGCATGGTTTATCCATTCAGGGAAAATTGGTGACGGGACAAGAAATAGCTGTGAAGAAGGTTTCAAAAAACTCAAAGCAAGGAGCCCTAGAGTTTGAGAATGAATTGATACTCGTATATGAACTCCAACATACTAACTTTATTCGGCTTTTTGGATTTTGCATTCATGGTGAAGAGAGGATGTTGATATATGAGTACATGCCAAACAAACGTCTGGACTACTTTTTATTTGATAGGCAAGACTACTATCACTCAAATGTATATGTATTCTAGAAAATTAATTTCGTACATTACTTACCAATCTGATAATTTGTTAAATCTACATATTTGACAGATTCAAACAAAGGTCGTCAACGGGCCGGGCCGGGCCGGGCCTTGCTATATTTTTAAATAATTGCGGGACGGGCCGGGCCGGGCTTTATTAAAAATCAAAGGATCCAAGCCCGTCCATATAAAGCGGGCCTTGAGGGCTTTTTCGGGCCGGGCCGGGCTTGGCCTTGCGGGCTTTTTTGGGCGGGGCCTTGTGGGCTTTATTTATAAATAAATATTTAAAGACACAAGTTTTTTTTTTTTTAATCAAGCTTTGGAAATTCAATGGATAATGATCAAATACAACTAAAGATAATAGATCTATATATCTATATTGTACCCAAAAAAATCTATATTTATATCTAGATACTAATTTATTGATAAATAAATTTTTAAAGACACTAATTTTTTATAAACCTATATTTATATATCATACACTCCAAAGAGCAACCCCTATCAATTCAAAGAAAATGAAAAAACCGACCGTTGGATGAGTTTATTACAATAAATTATGAGTGTGTTTATATATATATATATATATCTATATGTGTCTATATATATATATAGAGATATATATATATATAGAGACATATATATATATATATAGATATATATATCTATATATATATATATATATCTATATGTGTCTATATATATATATAGAGATATATATATATATAGAGACATATATATATATATATAGATATATATATCTATATATATATATATATATCTATATGTGTCTATATATATATATAGAGATATATATATATATAGAGACATATATATATATATATAGATATATATATCTATATATATATATATATATCTATATGTGTCTATATATATATATAGAGATATATATATATATAGAGACATATATATATATATATAGATATATATATCTATATATATATATATATATCTATATGTGTCTATATATATATATAGAGATATATATATATATAGAGACATATATATATATATATAGATATATATATCTATATATATATATATATATCTATATGTGTCTATATATATATATAGAGATATATATATATATAGAGACATATATATATATATATAGATATATATATCTATATATATATATATATATCTATATGTGTCTATATATATATATAGAGATATATATATATATAGAGACATATATATATATATATAGATATATATATCTATATATATATATATATATCTATATGTGTCTATATATATATATAGAGATATATATATATATAGAGACATATATATATATATATAGATATATATATCTATATATATATATATATATCTATATGTGTCTATATATATATATAGAGATATATATATATATAGAGACATATATATATATATATAGATATATATATCTATATATATATATATATATCTATATGTGTCTATATATATATATAGAGATATATATATATATAGAGACATATATATATATATATAGATATATATATCTATATATATATATATATATCTATATGTGTCTATATATATATATAGAGATATATATATATATAGAGACATATATATATATATATAGATATATATATCTATATATATATATATATATCTATATGTGTCTATATATATATATAGAGATATATATATATATAGAGACATATATATATATATATAGATATATATATCTATATATATATATATATATCTATATGTGTCTATATATATATATAGAGATATATATATATATAGAGACATATATATATATATATAGATATATATATCTATATATATATATATATATCTATATGTGTCTATATATATATATAGAGATATATATATATATAGAGACATATATATATATATATAGATATATATATCTATATATATATATATATATCTATATGTGTCTATATATATATATAGAGATATATATATATATAGAGACATATATATATATATATAGATATATATATCTATATATATATATATATATCTATATGTGTCTATATATATATATAGAGATATATATATATATAGAGACATATATATATATATATAGATATATATATCTATATATATATATATATATCTATATGTGTCTATATATATATATAGAGATATATATATATATAGAGACATATATATATATATATAGATATATATATCTATATATATATATATATATCTATATGTGTCTATATATATATATAGAGATATATATATATATAGAGACATATATATATATATATAGATATATATATCTATATATATATATATATATCTATATGTGTCTATATATATATATAGAGATATATATATATATAGAGACATATATATATATATATAGATATATATATCTATATATATATATATATATCTATATGTGTCTATATATATATATAGAGATATATATATATATAGAGACATATATATATATATATAGATATATATATAAAACACAAATATATATATATATATATCTATATGTGTCTATATATATATATTTATTTATAAACACACACATATATCTACATATATATATAAACACACACACACACACATATATATAATATTTTACGGGCTTTTACGGGCCGGGCCGGGTTTTTGCGGGCTTTTGGCGGGCCGGCCCTCGGTCCACCTAGGCGGGCTTTTGCGGGTTTTTTGACGGGCCGGGCCGGGCTAAAAGCCCTCAGGGCTGGCGGGCCTCCATCGGCCCACTTGATCCGCGGGCTTTTTGATGAGGCCTACAAAATTCAAACAAAAGTGTACTACTAGATTGGAAAAAGCGCTTCAACATAATTGAAAGAGTTGCTCAAGGATTGCTTTACTTTCACAAATAATCCGGAATGAGGAGGAGTGATTCATAGAGATTTGAAAGCCAGTAATATTCTACTCGATGAAAGCATGAATCCAAGAATTTTTGAACATATATAATTGAAGGAGTTGCTCAGGATTGCTTTCCTTGCACAAATACTCCAGAATGAGAGTGATTCATAGCTAGAGATTTGAAAGCCAACAATATTCTACTCAATGAAAGCATGAATCCAAGAATTTCTTATTTTGGTATGGCGAGGACTTTTACACAAAATGAATTGGAAGCAAATACGAAGAGGATTGTTAGGACATAGAAAGTAAAACACCACTTTCTTATCATAGTTAATATCTTTCGATTTTTTGTTGTTAGAAGGGGGTTGACTCTTAGAAAGTTTCTTTTTGAGTAGAGAATGATATGACACTTAATGAAATTTTTACTGTTCAATATTTGGTGCAGTAGTTACAGTAGAAAAGAATATTTCAATTCAGGGTTAATTCGATGATTCTATTCATCCCACAATGAGGGTATATATACAAGTACAAATGAGTAGTCTAACTCTAATTGGAAACAATTTTTCCATAATTACAGGATATCCTAATTAAATAAAATCATAATTACATACAAATTTACAGCGATTCTACACTCCCCCTCAAGTTGGTGCATATATGTCTATCATGCTCAACTTGCCAACCAAGCTGTCAAATATCTTCTTAGACACTCCTTTAGTAAGAACATCAGCTAATTGGTCCTCTGAGTTTACAAATGGAAAGCGAATAACCTTTCTGTCAAGATTTTCTTTAATAAAATGACAGTCAACCTCCACATTGCTTTGTTCTATCATGCTGAATTGGATTATGTGCAATCTCAATGGCAGCTGTATTATCCCAATGCAAATCCATAGGCTTTTTTAAGCTTGTAACCCAAGTCTTTCAAGACATTACGAATCCACAACATTTCACAGACTCCATGTTTGGAATTCAACTTCTACACTTGATCTGGCAACGACTTTTTACTTTTTGCTACGCCAAGTGACAAGGTTCCCTCCAACAAAAGTGAAGTACCCAGATGTAGAACGTCTGTCAGTTTTATCACCAGCCCAATCTACATATGTGTACCTAACAACTTCCAATTCATCTTTTTTCTGAAATAGTAGCCCTTTACCTGGCGCCATCTTCAAGTACTTCAAAATACAAAAGACTGCATCCATATGCTCTTCACTAGGACAATGCATAAATTGACTAACAACACTCACAACATAAGCAATATCAGGTCTAGTATGTGAAAGATAAATCAACCTTTCTACAAGACGTTGATACCTGCCTTTATCAATTGGAACTTGATTAGGATAGATAACAAGTCCGTGATTCATCTCAATGGTGTCTCGATGGGTCTGTAATCCAGCATCCCCGTTTTAGCAAGTAAATCAAGAACATATTTCCTCTGTGAAAGTGAAATCCCTTTCTTAGATCTTGCAACTTCAATACCCAAAAAATACTTCTGTTGTCCCAGATCCTTCATTTCAAACTCCTTTGACAAATACTTTTGCAATTCATTTATCTCTTTCGGATTATCCCCCGTAACAATCATGTCATCAACATACACAATAAGAGCTGTAATCTTACCATTCTTGCGTTTGATAAACAAGGTATGGTCAGAATTGCTCTGTCTGTATCCAAAGGCTTTCATGGAATTTGAAAATCTTCCAAACCAAGCTTTTGGAGATTGCTTCAGGCCATACAAAAACTTCTTCAATTAACACACCTAACCAACGTCACTTGGGTAATTCTGAACACCTGGGGGCACATCCATATACACTTCTTCCTCCAAATTCCTATTAAGAAACTCATTCTTCACTTCAAACTGGTGCAAGGGCCAATCTTTGTTTGCTGCAAGTGAGATTAGAATCCGGACAATATTAATCTTTGCCACAGGTGCAAAAGTCTCCTCATAATTAATCCCATAGCGTTGTGTGTATCCCTTAGCAACCAACCTCGCCTTGTATCTATTAATAGTTCCATCTACATTAAGCTTCACAGTAAATACCCAACAACATCCTACAGTCTTCTTTCCAACCGGCATAGGTACTAGCTCTCATGTTGCATTCTTTTGACGATCTTCCAATTCTTCATTCATCGCCTTTGTCCATTTTGGATCCGTCAATGCATCCTGCATGTTACTAGCTTGGAATAATAACAATAGATAATTGATCAACACAAATGCATGTGACCCAGAAATCCTATGGTTAGACTAAAATTAACTATAGGGTATTTAGCTTTGGCTTTGATATCTAGTTCATATTGTTTCTTAGGAATTCCCTTGGCAACCGTTTGTGATTTCCTAGGTTCAACACTTTCTAACCCAGAAAACTCATTAATGTTTAGGGGTACCTGAGGTGGATCATTCTGACCGAGATCTTCAGTTGGTGATGCAGAAGGGGGAATATCTTGTGTGTGAGCTTCAGATACGTCTTGATTTTGATTCAAACTATCCAGAAAAGTCATCTCAGGAAATGATTGATAATTAGGGAATAAAGGATCAATCGTTCGGCCACTGAAAATTTATGCCTGTTGAAGCGATCGATCGCTAAGTTCACGCGATCTATCATATTGTCCACTGGAAGCTTCTGTCTCTTGAAACGATTGATCGTCAAGTTCAAACGAACGATCGTTTTTGGCTGTTTCAAAATTTCTACCTTCAAATCGTTCCTCCAAATTTTCCAAGTCTTCAAAGACATCAAAATCAATAATAGAACGAGGATTCCCTTCACAACCTCTCTCCCCCTGAAGGGAAGACTGAGAATCTCCCCCTGAGTAATGTGGCTCAGATTCACGGAATAAGACATCAAGAGATATATGTATGATTACATGCATTTATATACACATAATTGCATTCAAAATATGTGAATTAAGCTAACCCTTAAGTTAATTAACATGTAATTAATTTTTTTTTTTTTTTTTTTAGAAAATAAGCGGAGTTGCAGAAATCAAGTGGAAATGGTGCAAAATTGTGCAAATTGAAGCTTTCGACAAAAAGATGAAATTGGTGACACCGGTCAACTGCAGTCAACTGAGGTGTCTTGAGACTGTGGGACATGAAAAAGAAAACAAACAAAAACTGAAGAAAAGAGGAAAAGAAATGTTGCTTAGTTAATTAATCAAATGATTAATAACTTAATTAATCAAGCTAACAATGCACTAGCACCCACGTGTAGCATGCAGTTTTTCTTTCTTTGACCAATTATTCATTTCTGTCCTTACTCTCTCAACACGTGCAGCTAGCCTAATCCATTTTGTTTCTCTTGTATTCATAGCCACCGATCCATCCTAATCATCTTTTCTTAGCCTTTAGATCACATCATCACAACCCCATAAATATAGAGGACCAACCCTATTCACTAGAGAGGGAGACGAACAGTAGCTGCACCACCAAAAATACAGGCAACTCTTTGGGCTGCTCTCTTTCCTATTCTTCCCTTCCATTTTTCCTCTTCTCTTTCTATTTTATTTTGAGATTTTAAGGACTACTCACACAAAGGTTCAAGGATCCATCAAGGGGCTCAACCTATACAAGATTCAATATTTGGGTATTTTGTGGGAGTTGTAATTCAAGGCTAGTCATGCTAGCTTTTTAGCTATTTGTGACTATCCTTGGTTTCTCCTACACGTCTCTACTCTTTGCTATTTGAATTTTGTAATCTTGATGTCTATGCTTATGGGTTGTGAGTAATTTCCTTGTTGAGGGTTAGGGTTGTGTGCCCTAAGCCCCTAACCCAAATCTTGTGTAAAAGATGTTTAATTTAATGTAATGATGCAATTTTCATATGATGGATGCTTATATCAATTATTGTTGGGTTGAAATGCATGTCTAAGAGCCTATTCAACTCTAGGGTTTGTATTTTGAGCATGTCTAGGAAGGAGTTAGAGGCTTGACCCCCTCTAATTCCTAAGCTAGAAACCTTCAATTTCGTATTCGAGGGGTTATAAGCATGGTGATTTATACCCGTTGCATGATTGCGCGGGCGGGTCTCTTAGTAGTCTAATTCTTCGATCTCTAGCCCTCCATGATGTGAATTAGTACCTTGAACATACTCTAATTCATGCCAAGTGAGTTCCTACGACCCTTGAACTGGAGTAGAAATACCATGAAAGGGAATTTCGGTCCTTGAGCCTTGAGCCGCCTTGGATACGACTACCGCCAAAGTAGGAAATTTGCATCTACGTTAGATTAGCATCCAACACATAAGATTTGGGTGAATGAGCCTCCCTCGCACCTGACATTCCCATTTATTTGGTTACACTTTTATTAATTTCTTTACATTTTATTAATCTAAAATTCTCTCTCAAAATATTGAAACTTCGACTCATTGTAAATAACCACCACTAGGCTCTTAGTTTTGATTAGGCTTTGGTGAAAACCAAAGCCGAGCATTACTAAGGCTTGGTGCCTTATAGTAGAACTTTTGTTTATTTTGTTCTTCTTTTGCATGCTAAGTGACTTTAGTTCCGACTACTCAAGGATTGTGGGTTAGCCACTAATCCCCGTGAGATGATAACTTTGGGCATAATATTTCCCTATCTTGACAACGATAGATACGCTTGCGTAAATGTGTAACAAGTCAATGTACTATATTGGTGAGTGGATCATAACATATGTAGCCCTTTTGAAACTTTGCATAACCCACAAAAATACACTTCTTTGCACGGGGATCAAGTTTGCTCCATTGTGGATTTGGTATGTGGACATAAGCTGTACACCCAGACGCTCGGGGCTCCAAATTAGGCATAGAGGGGATGGTTAAAAATGATGAAGCTTTTGATAAGGATTTTGAAACTCAATTACCCGTGAAGGAGTACGGTTGATGAGATATGCTGCTGATTTCACTGCTTCTCCCTAATAGTACCGAGGTACATTCATGCCAAATAAGGAAGCACGAACAACTTCCATCAACTGCCCGTTCTTCCGTTCTACTAAACCATTCTGTTGAGGAGTATAAGAATTATAGGTTTGATGACAAATTCCATGTGATCGGCAAAACTCAATCATAGGGCCATTCACAAACTCTCCACCATTGTCAGACTGAAACACTCTGATGGATTTTTGATACTAAGTTGCCACCATTTTGTGAAATTCAGTAAACATCCCAAATATATCACTCTTATTCTTTAGTAATGATACCCATGTCATGTAAGTACAATCATCAATAAACGTTACATAATATCGAGCTCCAGAAAGAGAAGGAATTTTCGCAGGACCCCAGACATCAGAGTGAATTTTCATAAAATGAACATGACTTTTATTAAGACTTGGTGAATATGAAACACGGTGGCTCTTGGCCAGTTCACAAATGTCACAATGGAAATCCAAATCATTGACAACAGAAAACAAATGAGGTTGCAACTTCTTAAGATAACTAAAAGATAGATGACCTAAACGGCGATGCCATAACCATAGTGCTTCCTTGTCATTCTCTACCCCATTGATCTGATTACCTCGCCCCAAAAGATGCTTATGGTTCTATCCAGTCTCTGTCAGATCCATGTAGTACAATTTCCCCCTTCTAACACCATAACTAAGAATCTGCCAAGTCAGAATGTCCTGAAACACACAGAAAGAAGGATAAAAGGTCACAATACATGCAAGAGCTAAAATAATTTAACCAACAGATAGGAGATTATAAGCTAGTGATAGAACAACTAAGACATATTCAAGGGTTAAGGTATCAAATAAAGCAATAGAACCTTCTCTGGTGACCCAAGTTGGAGTACCATCAGCAGTAGAGACAACATTTTGAGGGAAATGTCTAGGGTTTTTCACAAGATTAGGGTCATTGGTCATATGATCGGATGCGCGCACCTGTATCAATTATCCATGTATTATTCAAAGTAACCTTACTCTTCATACCTGATTGCGCTACATTAGCGGAGGCATTGTCTAGATGCTCTTCTTCTGTAGTGGCAATGGCGGCCTTGCCCAGATTCTTTCGCGGTTTCTTGGTGAAGTCCCACAAATTAGGGTAACCAATCACTTCATAGCACCGCTCCTTGCTATGACCTAGTTCCCCACAAACAATGCACTTTGTGTTTGCATATGGATTTGGTTTACTTAGAGGACGACATGGAGAAGGACCTGAGAAGCCTGGAGGAGGACTTGGTTTGAGTTGGACAGCCATAACAGAAGATTCGGTAGGTATCGAATGCCCCATAGCCTGTTTCTCTGATTGCACCTTGCAAATGTAAGTATAGCTTTACTCAAAAAAGAATTTAGGTTCCTTGCGCAGGATTTCTCCACACACCTGATCATACTATGGGTCAAGTCCACTAAAAAACATGTGAACACGCATCCGGGACATCATTGAGGTCTCTTGAACTACAGATGCAACATTATCATTTTGAGAGGCCACCCTTTGATCAATCTCTTGGAACATTGCCACTAACTCATTATAGTAGGTAGGAATGGGCCATCCATTTTGCTTTGCTTCAAAACACTTCTTGTTCAATTCAAAGATCCGGGTTTTATCAGAATCATCATAAAAAGTTTTCTTTACAGCTTCCCAAATATCTTTTGCAGTAGGTAGACGAATATACATGTTCATAAGAGAGGACTCCATGGAGTCAATGAGCCAACTTTTCACATTTTCATTGTCCATGGCCCAAGCTTCATACTCTGCAAAATTCATGGCGGGTTCAGCCTTCACTCCGGTCAGATAACCAACCTTCCCTCGTGCTCCAATGCGCATCCGCATGAGAGGAGCCCATATAGTGTAGTTAGATTCATTCAAGACAACACTTGTTGGGAACACAGAGTTGTCTTGTTAGGTGGTGTAGTGGTGATGGATGACTTGTGAGGATGACACCATTACCTTCTCGAGATTTGACTGTTCGCCTTCAATTACAGGTCCGGCCATTGAGGAATTCGGGATTATTGCAGGACTGGGTTTTCTAGGGTTTCAAGATGGATCTGAATTTTTTTTTTTCAAAAAAAAAAAAAGGTAGGGTTATGGTGGTTTGAAATTCAGAGATGGTTTGATTTCAATGGTGGTGGTACGTAGAGGTTTGTGGTTTTTTTTTTCTGGATTCAGGATTCAAAGAATGCAGTGCAAGTTTAAAGGATTGAACCTCCTATGATACCAAGTTGAAAAGAATATTTCAATTCAGGGTTAATTCGATGATTCTATTCATCCCACAATGAGGGTATATATACAAGTACAAAGGAGTAGTCTAACTCTAATAGGAAACAATCTTTCCATAATTACATGATATCCTAATTAAATAAAATCCTAATTACATACAGATTTACAGCGATTCTACAGTTACATGTCACCTGAGTATGTCTTTGGAGGGAACTTCTCCATAAAGTTCGATGTGTACAGTTTTGGAGTCTTAATGCCAGAAATCATAAGTGGTAGGAGAAACAACAAAAGCTTCCACAATGATGATTGCATGCTCACTTTAGCAGGATATGTATGTCCCTTATTAAAAAAAATTTGTGATATACTGATATATGCTTCTTCTTTTTTGCGCTTTTTTTGATATGTCAATATTACTTCTGCTTCTGTAGACATCGGAGCTATGGAAAAAAGGTGCAGCGCTAGAGCTGATCGATCCAATACTAGGCAATTCCTGTGATGAGGATCAATTGTTAAGATGCATCCATGCCAGTCTGCTCTGTGTGGAAGAGAATGCAACCGATCGGTCGAACATGTCGGATCTCATATCTATGTTGACAAATAAAAGCGTTCCTTTACCTAAACCAACAAAACCACCATTTTGTACAAAGAGAAATGTCTTATTTTGCTGCCCGTTAAACCTATGTACTAATCAACACACATCATCTGCTGATCAGGGTCGGCCCTGAGCCTAGGTGAAGCAGGCCCAGACCTAGGGCCTGAAGTTTCAGGGGGCCTAAAAAAAAAAATTTATGTAGGCCTACAAAAAAAACAATTTAAGGGATTAAGCATCTTCCACATCGAAGTATCGAAGTCGAACAGATTGCGTCTGAGAGACGATGGAGGCATGGAGCCACCAACCGAGCACCACATCAAGCGCTTCAAGTTCATTCGGCAAGTCCTCATGATCTCCAATCTCGCTCTCGGAGGTTAGCCTCTTTTTAATTCAATTCTGGGTTCTAGGTTTTGTAAAAACACTAGGGTTTTGTAAAAACACTAGGGTTTTGATTAAAGTTTAAATCTTTGAGCAATGTTGGTTAGGGCGTTTTGGTTGTTTAAGCACAAGCTTCAATTTTGTGATGTGGGATGTGTTTCTTTCAGTACTGAACTTTTTGTTTGATCAATTTACCCATAGCTGAGATTTAACTGTTACTATAAGCTATGCATGTTTGATGGGTAGTTTTGTTTTCATTCCTCTCTCTCTCTCTCTCTCTTGCTTAATTCAAGTTTTTGAAGGATCTCTTTCTCAATCGAAGACAAAAATTCAATTGTGATTGGACATCCCAGAAGGTAATTCTATTTCCCAATGGTGGCTGAAGACGAAAAGTCGAAAACCGGAGAAGGAGAGTAGGAGACTATGAGAGGATCAGAAAAAAAAAAAAAAAGTTGAATTCAGGAATTTGAAGAGTAGATTTTATCTCCCAAAAAAGCAAAAAAGTAAGATCTTTGAAGCTCTTTCTTTTCTGTTTTGAAGAAATTTTGTTTTTCCTTCTCTACTTTGTGTTTCTGATGCTCTTGTTGGTTTGGAGCATGTAATTATTAAATGGTGATTTGTTGAAAATTTAGGACTTATGAGCTATTTAACATGCTGTAGAACAATGAACAATAGAGAAAGAGAGGAGAGAAGCTTGAAATTGGGATATTGTTTCCTTTTGGAATGTTTTGAGCATTTGTTTTGGGGCCTCAAAATTTTTTTAGCCTTGAGCCTCCAAACTCATAGGCCGGCCCTGCTGTTGATTGTAGTTTTTGTAATTGGCATCTAATATGTACTTACAACAAAGTGGGTCAGCGAAAATATGTTTTGGGGTTTATCGCGGCATTCCACTTTTTAACATTTTTTTCATACTTCACTACTCCACTCCACTATTAAGCAATAAGAAGTGGAGTGCAAATGAAAACGAAGTGTCAAAAAACTCAAAATCACTACATTATGAAGTTAAATTTAGTGTCTTTGAATTCTATATTAATACCACTCAATTTTTTTTCTCCTGTTTTGTCGATGGGCTCAAATGAATAAAACCCAAATCAGCATGCAACAGGCCCAGTATGAAACTAAAAACTGATATTGCATGCAATTGAAGCTTCTGCTTTGTTTTATTTATTTATTTATGCTGCAATCTCAAGACCTACAATGAGCTAGCTAGAACTCAGCAACAATATGTACTAGTCCCTCTAAGGCTTTAACGTCCATCACAATCAGAAATGGTCAGATCATTTACAGAAAAAATTTGTGGCTCCTTTTCAACTATACTACTGGTGACCGCATGCCTATCTGTAGAAAATGCTGGCTTTGTAGGTGCAGGTAATCGTGAGCTTTCATTTGTCAACGCGGAGAGCACATCTGACATGGTAGGTCGATTCGGTGCACTATCCTCCACGCATAGAAGGCCAACTTGAACGCATCTTAACAGTTGATCTTCGTTAGTAGATGAATCAGCTAGTGTTGGATCCATTAGTTGTAGCCCTGCGCCTTCTTTCCACAGCTCCCATGCCTGAAATTATCCAGATCATATCAGTTGATTTAGGATGACAGAATGATGGAATGCTATAGCTATATAAAGACATAAGTGTGCTGAGAGTTGTTTGACATACATATCCTACTAAATTGATGGCATGATCATCATTGTAGAAGCTATTGTTTCTCCTACCACTTATGATTTCAAGCACTTACACTCCAAAACTGTAGACATCGGATTTTGTAGAGAAAATTCCTTCCATTGCATACTCAGGAGGCATGTAACCACTACATCAGATAGAAAGGATTTCTTTCTGTATCAGCATAAATCTACATATACCATGGCTAGCTACCAAAAGCAAAAGATAAGCACATGTTTATTTACCGTGTCCCAACAATCCTACTAGTATTTGCTTCCACGTCATTAATGGAGAAAATCCTTGCCATACCAAAATCTGAAATTTTGGGGTTCATATTTTCATCAAGTAGTACGTTACTGGCTTTTAGATCTCTATGAATTACTCTTGTTCTTGAGAATTTGTGCAAATAAAGCAATCCTTGAACGATTCCTTCAATTATGCTGAAACGCTTGCTCCAATCTAGAAAAACACCTCTGATTGAATCTGGTCAATATTCAGAGGTTCAAAATTAGATGACACAGAGAAATAGATGTATACACAGAGAAAATGGCAAAAATTAGCTATGAATCTGGTCAACATGTTGAAAAAACTCATAGTCTACTGAAGTACCAACTAAAAGGTAGTCCAGACTTTTGTTTGTCATGTACTCATGATATATCAACATCCTCTCTTCACCGTGAATGCAGAATCCAAAAAGCTTGACAAGGTTTGTATGTTGAAGTTCATGTATGAGGATCAATTCATTCTTAAACTCTAATGTTCCTTGCCCTGAACATTTTGAAAGCCTCTTCACAGCTACTTCTTGTCCCGTTGCCAATTTTCCCTGATAAATTAATCATATATCCATCATAATACGTTACTGGATCATCAAAAATCATATTTCTAATGAGTTTAATAGATGAAAAACTAAATGAAGACTACTACAAGTCTTAAGCTTCTAACATAGACAGAAAATAAATGACCTTATAAACAGGTCCAAAGCCCCCTTCTCCAAGCTTGTTTTCTTCAGCGAAGTTGATTGTGGCAGCCATTACAGATGCATAGCTAAATACGCTCAAGTCATGTCCCATGTTTCCATCATTTTGAAGTCCATTCAAATCAGTAGGCCTCCTAGGATTCCTGAAGTTGAGCAATTGATTCTGGTCTATCTCACCCTCACCTATTAAGAGGATTGAAATTTCAATTTGCAATCGTCAAAGATGTGAAGTTGGACCTGGCTAACAAGCGCACATCCTGCTTAAGTAGAGTATATACCTGAAAGTTTAGATTTTCTTCCTCTTCTTCGTAGATAGCACAAGATGGAAAAGGCCATTATCACTAGAGCAGCACTAATACCAACCCCAATCCAAATCCATTTATGCGTTGCACCTAGAGAGTAACCAATAAAATTCTATTTGTTAAAGCGACAACTAATCAATGATCTATATATTTAATTTTGACAAAGATTTAATTTCACTACATTCCATTAAATGCATCAAGCTCAATTATTAGACAGAATAAGGGGAGCTTACCACTTTTGCTTGGTGGTGACTTTGGCGGTGGTGATTTTGCTGTTAGCATTAGCTTTGTCAAAACCAAATTGCTTGCATTACCAGGTTGAGTGCGGTCTTCAACGAACTCACAGTCCACACTCCAAAATCGGCATCCAGTCTGATTATCAAATAGAAAGTCGAATCCAAGGCAGTCACAGTTTTGCAAACAAGTATTGTTACAGTCAATACTAGTACCACTGTGACTTCCATTTGATACAAAGTTGAGCGAGTATGGGCATCTTGAAGTTGAACTCGAGGTGATTGGTTTAAAGGAACCTTTTTTTAGCTCAAATGGACTGCCGACATCCGCCATACAAGTGGTTGGCCGGCTAGTTTTCTGGCACCCTACTCCATCTGTGTTGTAGCCTCCACACTGATCTGCTCGTGCAATATCAATTCCCGATCCATAATAATTAAAAAGCTTCCCATAATAATTTAGAATCCATTCTGGTAACTCATATGCACCGTCTTCAGAAGTGTAAGTGAGGTAGTCTTCATTCTCATTTGAAACAATGCTAAACTTGTAGCTAACCTTTGCATTCGGCAAAATGTTTTGGAATCTGTTGTTTGTAGCACTATAGTTTCCGCTTCTCCAACAAACCACCCCTTCTCTCCGAATTTCCAATTGGCGGGCAGTTGGGTCCCAATCTAGGATGAAAGGCCCCGGCGGTGGGTAGTTAACGGATGTCCATGACGTAAGAGACCAAATGTGCCCGTTGCTACGGTTGACACCTAACTTCATGCCTGGTAAAAAGGTATCTGCTGGATAATCAAAACTTTGCCACCACACCTGCTTCGTTGATCCATCGGAGTTCAACTCTTGTAGGATAAAATTGCCAGAATCCAACAGAGTAGCCGCAACATTACTACTACTTTTTGGCACGGAGCCAAGCACTATAGGAGGATCGCCGCCACCTTCGTTGTTTGTAATGATTTTTAATGTGTTGTTGGAGTCCAAGGTAAGAACTCCAAAAGGGTATAGAACAGGCGAGTCTCGGTTGCCAACCCAAGCCCTATTCGCACCACTTACATTGTACCGGCTAATATATAGATAGCTGTAGTTGGAACTTGAACTGAGGGGCAAGAAAAGTAAAGTGAACTTCCCAGTGGTGGAAACTAAAGCGCTTGAGGAATTGAGAGTACTGTCGCCTATTTTGAGTGTGTCCCCAATATTGTCTGCTGCAGCAGCAACATGACAATTCCACTAGCTTGAAAGAATGATCAGGAAGAAAATTAAGAGTTGATCAAACCTAAAACCATGGTTGATGATCAGAAGATACTTTTCTTTCTCCTGATGTTCTTGAAAACCAGCAAACATGATCATCACATTAACCATGATTAAGGTCAAGTATTGTCTACTGCCCAAAATGCCTTAGAAAATCCAAATTTATAGTGCAATACCAATTATAAAAATGAAATCTATCTTCTACTTTCATGATGTGCCAAACAAGTTGACGCAGTCGGAAGTAACCTGGGTTTACAAGCAATAAACCCTCAATAAGAAGCTTGTAAACCTTGAATAAGAATTATGGAGTCCACCAGAGCTAAATGAGAAAACTCTCAATCTATCTTCTACTTTCATGACGTGCCAAACAAGATGACGCAGTCGGTAGTAACCTAGGTTTATAAGCAATAAACTCTCAATAAGAATTCTGGAGTTCACCAGAGATAAATGAGAAAACTCTCAATTTGATTGATAATTTGACGAAAGATAAATTCTGCAAGCATTTAAGGTTACTTATATATGGGAAAAGAAACCCTAGGGCGACTAAGAATGAAACCTACAAAACAAATCCAAAACAAATTAGAAAACCGAAAATTTTAAAAAATAGTAAATTGCAGTTTTGAGACCCGAAACGATCCCGAAAACTCGAAATAGCCCACATGTCGTGGCAAAGCCCACACGGGTGGTTTTTGATTCTATTGGAGTAAGTGAATTATTTCTGAATGATTGCAAGGATAAGCAATAGAAAAGTTTGTTTTCTTGTACTATTTAAATTAAATTGGCATTGTATTGTGTGACTATATCTTTAAACCTCTCTTCACTGCTAGGAAAGGTTTTTGAAAGCATTGATAAGTGATCAGTTTGGGAAGTGTTGAGTCACAAATTACTTACGCAATTGTGCCCCATAATTATGAAAATTGATTTGTCTTCCATGCTATTTTACCTTTTTTAATCCATTTCCTTTTATTTGTAGGAAACCTTGCATTGAGAATAAATTGACTATTTGAGGCTTGAAATGTGGAGATTTGAAGCTAGGGGAAGAAGACACGGAGATTGGAAGAAAATTGCAAATCGACTTTTCCGGCGACTTTTCCGGCAAACTTTTCCGGCGAGCCGCCACTCATGAAGGGTCTTTTCTCCAGCAAAGGAGGACCATGGTGGTGAGAATCTCCCATCACTTGAAATTCAAATATCTCCCTACACCTTGTCCTTTTATCACCTTGCCAATTTGGGACCATTTGGGGGACAATGGTGTAAGAGCATCTCTTGCACACTTGGAGACCAAAGATGACACACCTAGCTGATCAAAAATAGGCCAAAGACCAATTATTCAGAATCCTTGACTCCATTCAATCATCTTCATCCTATCCAAGATCCATTTTTCTCTCTAGAGAAGACACCACCATTTCCACCACTAAAACCACCATCTCCACCTCTAAAACCTCCATTTCCACCACTACAACCTTCATTTCCTCCACCATTCAACACCACAACTCATCTTAGAGATCCCAAATTTCACTATTCTTACCAATATCAAGAGCTTGGAGCAAGGAGAAGGAGGTGACTACCACCACATCATGTTCTTGGAGACCCATCTCCACCACATCTTCCGGCATCATCAATAGTCACCCTTTACTCTCTATCTCTTGATGTATTTGATGTTTAATAGAATGTTGAAGCTTGTGTATCTAGCTATGTGTGAGTAGTGAACTAGTTGGGGCTAGGGTTGAAAGCCCTAGCCAAACTTGCTTGGATTGATGCTTTTGTTTATAAATTGATGAAAATTCATGTTGTCATTCTCACATGCTAAGTCACAGTTGAATGCATTACTTAGACCTAATCAATTTGAGTTATGTGTTTGCCATGACATGAAGTTTTTTCTAGAGATTGATTACCTCTAGGCAAAAAGGGAGCATGAAAGCACACCAGGTGTGCATGTGAGGGTAGTGAGCTAAAATCACCTAGAGATAGAATTGGTTTGCTTGCTTGGTTACCTAAACTCTAAGCTTTATGCATGTAGGGGCAAATGATTGAGACCTATCCGGTAATTGAATTTGTCTCTAGATAGTTAGCTCTAGACTTATCCGGTTAGAGTTAATAAAATAAAAGGGGTTTAAGCCTTAGTAGTCCTATCCGAATGCTAAGAGGGTAGTTGGACAATTAGTTTTGCATCATTCATATTCAATTGCTTTAATGCTTGCAAGAGAGGCAAAAGGTGAAACCCGATGCCCTAACTCACATCCATTTGATAACAACTTGTTTTGTTTAGGTTAGGTTATATTACTTGCTTTCATTGTTTCAATTTGAATAGAAACCAATCTCAAAAATCAAAATCAAATCTCTACACACCATCTCGCACATACTCACCATGAACTTTGATTCACTTGTGAGCCTTTGTTTGTGATTGTACACTTGCATATTCTTCTAGTTTTTCCTTAGGTTTTCCCAAGCTAGGAAAGGATTTACCAATCCTCGTGGGCTCGACATCCTTACTTAATCCCCTATTCTATAACTTGTACCTCTTGCACTTGAGGGTGGCTTTAATGCTAACAAGTTTTTGGCGCCGTTGCCGGGGATTGGTGTGAAATCCAATCCCTAGCTTGGGTAGCCTTAGGGATTAGCTAGAAAT
>BDJD01001492.1:36333-50083 GCA_002564525.1 Rosa multiflora
ATAAGAAGAGAAGATATATTAGTTTCGGAGTTAAACTTCCACGAAAACTAAAACAATAAGATTTCCGAGCTATGCTACCAAGAAATCAATTTCCAAGAATCTCTTTTGGATTAGACCAAACAATGATGTTTTAATATGGTCACAATTTGATGCTTACGGACGCTCTTAGTCCAAGCATTGTGAACGCTCTTAGTTCACATGAACACTCTTAGTTCATTTAATTATGAACACTCTTAGTTCGTTAAGCGTGAATCCCCACAATTCCGCTTTGTTAAATATCAAAATCATTTGGCAACATATATTCCAATATTTGCAGGAAATAAAAGGAATTTAAATACAAGAAAGCAACAACCTTAATTATAAAAACTTACGTGATTGTTCTTGGTTTGAGGACACGCGCGTGTTGATGCAGGCGTGTAGCTAAATTAGGATTGCTGGAATATGGTCAGAAATTGGCAGTTGGTGGGCTGCCTTTCTCCCTTCCTTTTTTTCTTCCTCCCTTTTTCTTTCTTTCTTTTTTTTCTTTCCGGGCCCAGCCCTTCTCCTTCCTTTTTTTTTTCTTCTTCTTCCTTTTTTTCTTTCCGGGCCCAGCCCTTCTCCTTTTTTTTTTTTTCTTCTTCTTCCTTTTTTTCTTTCCGGGCCCAGCCCTTCTCCTTTTTTTTTTTTACTTCTCCTTTTTTTTTCTTTTCGCGTCTTCTTTCTTCCTTCTGGTTCTTCTCCTCTGTTTTTCCTCCTCCCACTTGCAGAAATCTGAGGCGATGGGATGCTGCTGCAAATCGGAGGCGATGGGATGCTGGGCACGCAGGCTGCAGGTCGGACTGCTGGGATCTGCAAGGCGCGGGATTGGATTGAGTGTGCGCTGGCTGTCGGCGTGCTGCACGCTGGTTTGAGTGCTTGCGCGCGGGTTGGGTAGGACAAGCGCTAGCATAGGCTAGCTGTGTGCGGGAGCTGCGGTGGCAGGCTGCGGGGGCAGACTACAGGGGCGAGCTGCGGGGGCAGGCTGCGGTCTTGCGAGTTGGGCAGGGTTGCAGTGAGGAGGTAAGCTGGTGGGCTGGTGCGCAGGGGCTGCAGGGCAGGCACGGCAGGAGGCTGCGGTGTGCAGCTAGGGTTGAAGGCTGCGGCAGGTTTTTGTGGTGGTGAGTTTTAGGTTTTTTTTCTTTCTTTTTTCTTCTTCTTTATTCTAGGTTAGAACTTGTGCTGATAACGTGTTGTAGGAGAATAGAATCGTGTGTTTATTATTGATAATAGGAGCCCTTATATAGGGAGTTATAAGGTATACAAAAGGTAAGAGAATCCGGGGTTGGATTGAGTGTGCGCTGGCTGTCGGCGTGCTGCACGCTGGTTTGAGTGCTTGCGCGCGGGTTGGGTAGGACAAGCGCTAGCGTAGGCTAGCTGTGTGCGAGAGCTGCGGTGGCAGGCTGCGGTCTTGCGAGTTGGGCAGGGTTGCAGCGAGGAGGTAGGCTGGTGGGCTGGTGCGCAGGGGCTGCAGGGCAGGCACGGCAGGAGGCTGCGGTGTGCAGCTAGGGTTGAAGGCTGCGGTAGGTTTTTGTGGTGGTGAGTTTTAGGTTTTTTTTTTTTTTTTCTTTATTCTAGGTTAGAACTCGTGCTGATAACGTGTTGTAGGAGAATAGAATCGTGTGTTTATTATTGATAATAGGAGCCCTTATATAGGGAGTTACAAGGTATACAAAAGGTAAGAGAATCCGGGGTTGGATTGAGTGTGCGCTGGCTGTCGGCGTGCTGCACGCTGGTTTGAGTGCTTGCGCGCGGGTTGGGTAGGACAAGCGCTAGCATAGGCTAGCTGTGTGCGGGAGCTGCGGTGGCAGGCTGCGGGGGCAGACTACAGGGGCGAGCTGCGGGGGCAGGCTGCGGTCTTGCGAGTTGGGCAGGGTTGCAGAGAATTTAGCCAATAGTAAGCATTATTAGTCATCGTCGTAAAACCTGAGAAATCTAATTCACCAATCAAACAAGGTTAGATCGCGAAACTGAGGTCGCAATGAAGATAGCTTCAAACTTGACCAGAAGTGTGAAAGGGTAAGAGAAAGAGAGGATTGAAGCTCGATTTTTGTGCATCATGGTCGATCGGAGTGAGAAGACAAGAGAATCAGACAGAAGTGAGCTCCTTGGGCCCTCCGACGGCTGGCGAATCTAGAGCTGCGATGAATTAAACGAGCTCGTCGATGGAGGCAACTGACGGCGTCGATCTAGATCATGATCCCCGAGGTCTCTCTGGCGAAGAATCGGGATGAGATCTGAAAGAGGAAGGAATACCCAAGTCTAGTTCTGGCCTTCATTCTCGGATTTTTAGTTTGCTGGTGTCCATATAGTCTTTTGGGTTTGCGTTGAATAGGGAACCAATCGGTCATGTGTTCGATACCAATTGCTATGGAACTTAGGAATAAAAATATAAAATATATTCTTATAAGTTATTCTTATTTATAAAATATAATAAGTCTTTATATATCATATATATTCTATAAAAATAAATTAAAAATTAAAAAAACTAAAACCGCTTAGGCGCCGCCTAGGCACCCGCCTAGGCGTCTGGGCGCTAGTCCCTTAGCCACCGTCCGACTAGCGCCTAGCGATTTTTCGAACCTTGGTTCTACTTGATGAAAGCATGAACCCCAAAATTTCCGATTTTGGAATGGCAAGGATTTCACGAAATGATGAACAAGAAGCAAATACTATGAAGATTGTTGGGACACGGTAAGCAAACAGTTCTGATATTTTGCTTTTGGTTGTTAAGCATCCATTTGTTAATGTAGTTGTACTAACATAATCTTCTTCTCCTTTTGGTGCAGTGGATATATGTCCCCTGAGTATATTATTGGGGGGGGGGGCAGAATTTTCCATAAAATCAGATGTCTATAGTTTCGGTGTGTTGATGCTTGAAATCCTAAGTGGTAGAAAGAAACAACAGCTTCTATAATGATGATCGCGCCCTCAATTTAGTTGGTTATGTATGTCAAACAAATCTTTGTTATTCTTATAGGGGTGGCGAGTTCAGTGATTATAAAATTCTAAACGAATGTGGTCTTGTTTCAGGCATGGGTGTTATGGAAAGAAGGTGTAGGACTAGAACTACGGGATCCAACACTCGGCGATTCATGTGATAAAGATCATTTGTTGAGGTGCATCTATGTTGGTTTGCTCTGCGTAGGGGAAAATGCAGCCAGTCGACCAAAGATGTTAAATGTGATATCTATGCTGACTAATGAAAGCATGTCACTGCCAGTACCTACAAAACCAACATTTTGTACAGAAAGAAATGTCATCACAACAACTGTAGATGGAGACGGACCGGAAGTGGTGGTATTGGTAAATGGTATCTCCAATTCTGATTTTGATGGACGTTAAATTTACTACCAAGCAAATCGCCACACTTTCTCCTCTAGAATATAAGTGGTTATGAGCTTCGAAGTATGATTTTTAGTCTAAAAAAATTTGAGATGATTATGTTTTCTTCTGTTAACAAAATGTAATCATGTATGTTTTCGACAGTATTTTTGGGTGAAGTATTTATAATTTCTTATTTCATCCGTCTACTCCTGATATTGAGTTGATTATGGTCATTTGGTTTCTAAGGGTCAATGATAGTAGTGATATACTGTGAAACTCTTTCAAAATGTATTCAAAAAAATTTAGTTTAAGCTCGTAATAATTTTTCCATACTAGATTTTGATCCGATGACAAAAGTGAGGCACTGAGGTCACTACAAGAAAAAACATGTTTAAAAACATGAAATTCACATTGTCAATCACTTTCGACAACGTTCGGCGAACATTGTAGATGCCAGAGTCATTAAAAGTCCAAGAGTCCCTAACATCGCGCTTTGCACGTTGTCGAATAGAGGCGAAGTAAGTTGTTGTAATTATTCAACAATGAGTTTTGCACGTTGTCATAAATTTTCAACAACGTTTCAAGCGCATGTTGTAAGTTTTAACAACGCTCTCAGCATGTTGTCTTTAGTTTTCAACAGCATACATGGCATGTTGTCATATTACTAAATATGTTGTTATAACGTTTCAGTATACATTATTGCACCCAATTTGCTGGTTCTTCTTTCATATACCTCTAAAAACATTCACCATTACTTAATCACATTCACATGCCAATATTAGTACACTAACCATGTAAAAGAAAAATATACATTTCATTGAAGTTCTGATACATAATTCTTTACAAAACATGCATCACAAAGTTCTGAATTCTTTAGGCATCTAGTATAGCAGAGTACTTCCCGGTTTACTTTTGTACTTGGGTTTGTTGAAGATATCTTTCCTTCAGCCACCACTTCATCTTCTTCATAATTGATCAGGTATCAAGCCATGAAGTTCTTGATTGGGATATGTAGCATACCGAAAGCTCTCAGTGCTTCCTGTCCTCATCAAATTTTCGTAATGACTGAATATAAGAAACGCAAGGCAAACCCATGCCAAAGAAAAAGTTAAAGTTATGCCTTCATTAAATTCCACATTCATTTCCTCTGTGTGTGTCATTCTTAGTCACTGGAAACATATTCAAAGCTGCTATGACAAGCCATGTGACCTGTCAAATTTCATAAGAAGAAAACTATCAGTTGCAAAAAGCAGCAACTAACCTCCCCAATGTTGGGCACTTCCAATGCATCTTGGTAATTTTGTCCTTTAATCAGTTGCTTTGTGTTGGTATGAAGCATCAGGCCGATCACGATTGCCCTGTCAAACAATATTTTAAATCTTACTTCAAACCTTAAATGGAATTGCTTCTCTTAAATTTCTCATAAAAGGACCTAACTTGAGAACAGAAATTACTGAAACCTAATAAATCATACTGCTGATCAGTCTCCAATCCCACAGACATATTCTAAACAAATACATAAAGATTGAAATATATTGCCCTTCATATCTATCCCACACTTCCTTCTGATTTCACCCTAAACAAATCTATCTTTCTTCTTCAAGTTCCAATGCCAATGGGGCCAACATCTCAGCTCATAGAACAACATCTTCCCTTTCAAAGAAAATAATCCTAAACAAACTCAAACTATCTTTTTGAATTCCATGCAATTATTAATACTAGAACTTAAAACTTCAAAAAATCATAATTGTTTGAGGAGTGTACTTTAGTATCTGAACTAAAGTACAACAGTAAGTAACAAACTCTTTCCACTATTTTAACACACAATGCAATTAATAATAATGAAAGCAAATCAATTACACAACAAAATGGAATTTAAAAAACCCTAGCCGCCTGCTTGGGTGAGAGAAGAGCACGACTTTTGCCTAGGCTTTTGCGAGCTTGCTCTCGTCCGGTGGCGCTCCAGCATCAGCGTTGGCTCTGCCTCGCCGACGTTGTGATGCTGCCGGACGGGTATTGATGGTTATGGTCCTTTTGGCTTTGAGGCTAGCTATTTTCAGGTTGCCAGTGCTGGTCGGTGAGGTCTGGTCGTCGTTCTCTGCGCTAAGCGACCGTGGGTACCGAATCAAGGACGACGCGGTCGGCGTGGGTTGGTGATCCAGGCAGCGGTGATGGCATCTTCAAGGGGTTTCCGGTGGCGGCTTGAAGGTTGGGATCTATCGGTTGGACCCAAGTCTGGCTGTTTTGGTGTCTTCTCTGTGGTGGCAGCATCGCGGTGGTAAACCATCTTTTGTATATACAAGCATGACAATAAACCAGAGCTAGGCAGAAAAATCCAAATCCCTCGTTCTACTACAGATATCCAGATGCAATCTGTTTGCATACGTGCAGGAATGTTAGGTGCATTCAAAGATGAACCACCTCTGATCGACTTATGACATCATATGATTGTTGCTCATACTAATTCTGAAATCAACACCACCAAACACCAAAGCCAAATCATTACCTAGAGAAAACTAAAAATCCAGATCAATAGGCATCATTTCAGTAGGAACCTAGGAAACTACATCAAATCAAACTATCAAAGCATAAGATCCATAATTCAGTCTCCAATTCTATTCAATTTCCTCAGCTACGAACAAATTAAAATGCAAGCCACGATAAGAGAGAGAGATACACCAAAGCGCACCGTTTTGGAGGGAGGGGCCGTACTCGGTGGCACAGATTGTTGTAATCAGGGGCACGTTGTCCCCGGGCATGTTGAGAAGATCGGCACGTTGTCCCCGGACGATGGCCTCTAAGTAGCCACCGGCCCACCGTGAACGTTGAAGGTCATCGCTTCAAAGCCTACATTTTGTTCGATCGAAATTACGCGAACTGCCACAGGCCAATCTGAAATGGAATCGGAGTGAGAGAAAGGGGATGATTCTAGATTAGTACGTTAATGGAGGCTAATAACAAAAACACCTAATTCAGTACAATTCTAGGTCAAAAAGCGAACTCACCAGCATCAAATTGGCGTTGGCCTGTGATTTTTCCGGACCGCCATGGTAGCTCCTATCGATGCGATTCGAATTTGGCGCCAAAATTGGGAGAGAGACTGAATCGGAGCTGAGGATTCGAAATAAACAATTTGAATTAGGGTTTTCAGTTGGGGGAATAAGGAGAGGAGGCCAGGAGGGTAAATAAACTTAGTTCAGTGAGTTTTAGACAAGGATTTATTTTCTTTTGTTTTTGTCGAGGATTTCTGAAAATTGTCCTCAAAGTTAAAAAGTGTGATAAAATTTAGATTATAGCGGCAACATTCCCGCACAATTTTCTCTTATTTTTCTTTTGTTTTTCATTTCAAAGCTTTGACAGCGTTCACCGCACGTCGTGGTTCTTAAAATTTTCAACAACATGCACATTTGCTTGTTGATGACTCAATTGACAACTTGCAGATAACAACGTGCAAGGTAAGTTGTTGATAACTAAATTAACAACATGCAAATGACGCATGTGGTGACAAACAGTTTTCTACAATGTACATTCTTTACCCGTTGTAGAAGATTGTATGTAACAACGAGCATTTAGAGTATATTGTTATTATGATGTTGTTGTAGACTACTTTTCTTGTAGTGGGTGTTACAATTTGAGTTGTTATCATTGTCTCACTCCAAGCACAAAGTAGTTTACAGTTCAACTACGTTCCTAAAAGAGAATGGAAATGATTCAGAGAGTCGAGACATCATGTCTCATGATTCCATAGATGTACCGAGTACGTTAAGATGGTAATTGAGCCATTAGACTATCTCTTACATCCAGGCCCAAATATAAAAATAATCCCAATCAGAATCCACTGGCTTCTGGATCTGACGACCCAGTCACATAGTTCCATGGAATCCGCATTCATGGTTAAGGGTAAATGTAGTGCCTGTGTAGTCTTGTACTATCCCATACGCTAAGACGAACCAGAGTGACTCGTAACAGATATCAAACTTGTGAACTTTAGGCTAGAATCATCCCAAAAAAAATTTAACTTTATTTGTTAAACTTGTTTTCTCACAATTATTTCTTGCTTTTCTGAGCGGGCATACCAGGTTCGTAGGTTTATCTGATTGTTCTTACACTATTACAACTAAACTGGTAGGCTAATTACCTGGGATAACATAGGGTAGGATGCCGCGGAATCCATTGACGGCGAGAATGTCCAGCTAAGACACGCCACTGTTAAATACGTTAACCTCTCAACGCATCGTAAAATTTCCCCACTGACACAGTGATCTACTTCAACTTCACTTGTACAAAATTCAAAACTTATTCTATAAGGGTGGACCTGGAAACACATATGGGAATATGATTGTGATAGTTATACGCTCGTAATGCCCATTAGAATCAGGTTCAGTGAAGTTGTTACAGTTAAACAGCCTCATATTACTCTTATCACCAAGTTTCCTCTGGAGAAAAGAATGTGACACAACTAATGACAGGGTCCAAGGGCAAGATTTCATTACCAACTGAGCAACGGCCATTGGGGAAACTTTATTATGGTAATAACATTCTAACCAAGTACTAAAACACTTGGATGTACAAAACATTGAGGCACAACAGGCATATTATTTTTCTTTCTTTCTCACAAGTGACGAGAATCAAACCGAAAACTACCACTTTCTCACCCATCTCAATACTAGTTGATGAGCTAGAACCCGTATGCAATATTTAAGTACCTCTAACGTGCAACTAAATTAGAAATGGTCAAACCATTTACTGATAAAATTTCTGGTTCCGTCCCGACTATACCAGCAATTGGCGCATTCCTTTCCGCCGAAAATGCAGGCTTTGTAGGTGCAGGTAATGGCAAGTTTTCAGTGATCAACAGAGATATTGCATCTGACAGGTAGGTCGATTGGCTGCATTATCCTCAACACATAGCAGACCAACATGGACGCATCTTGACAGTTGATCCGTATTGAATGATATGCCTAGTGTTGTATCCATTAACTTTAGCCTGCACCTTCTTTACATAACTTCCATGCCTGAAATTAACAACATTAGTTTATATCAGTTCAGTTAGGATATCTGAAAGATTGAATCTCACTGATACAATCATTACTGCTGAGGTTAAACAATCAGTACTGCTGAGATTTGTTTAACATACATGTCCTACTAAATTGAGCGCATGATCGTCATTGTAGAAACTGTTGTTTTTCCTACGCTTATGATTTCAAGCATTAATACTCCAGAACTATAGACATCAGATTTTGTGGAAAAAATTCCTTCCATGGCATACTCAGAAGGCATAACCACTACAAAAAATGGAAAATATGCAAGAAGGGATTCTGTTAACGTTTAGCGATGGTATGCAAAAGTACATGCTTAGCAACCAAGAGCAAAAGACAAGTATTGTTTACTTACCGAGTCCCAACAATCCTACTAGTATTTGCTTCTAATTCATTATGCGCAAAAATCCTTGCCATACCAAAATCAGAAATCTTTGGATTTATATTTTGATCAAGTAGAATGTTACTGGCTTTTAGATCTCTGTGAACTACTCTCTTTCTTGAGTATTTGTGCAAATAAAGCAAACCTTGAGCAATTCCTTCAATTATGCTGAAACGCCTATTCCAATCTAGAAGAACGCCTCTGGTTGAATCTGGCCAATATGTAAAGAAATTTACAAATTAAGTAATACAGATATATACAAGAAGATTCAAAATGGACCTTCATGTTTGCGCACTTTCTCCTACAACTGCAGTTCAATGCTAAGGGCCATCAACTTTTTAGGTCCTCATTCAAGGATAATCATGGTCAAATATCAGCCAAGTCAGGAGTTATTCAGCCATTCAAATTATTGTTATCTGCATTCCACTTTCATCAGACAAATTGACTGTGGTTATCTGCACAAATGGGATGACCAATAACATGGCTGATTCTTGTAAGTAAAATCCTTGAAGAGTGACCTAATGAATGGATGGTTTTAATTATTGAACTACATAGTTAGTAGCTAAATGGCGGTCCTTTATCATAATACACAAAGGTCACTGGAGTCATCAAAAATTATATATTTCATGAGTTGTGTAACGATTAAAGAGAAAACTATGACATTTCTCAGCTACTTATATAAATTTAAAGAAAATAATAAAATGCACACTAAACCCTTGATTAATACCTTATAAACAGGTCCAAATCCCGGTTCTCCATGCTTGTTTTCTTCAGAGAAGTTGCATGTGGCATCCAGCACAGATGTATAACTAAATACGCTTAAATCATGACCCACCCTTCCATCATTTTGAAGTCCATTCACACCAGCAGGTCTATCAGAATTCATGAAATTAAGCAGTTCGTTGTGATCGACCGTTATCCTCTTCTCACCTATTTAGATTAACTAGTGACTAGGATTACAATCTCTAATTGTAAAAGCATATGTTTGGAAAAAAAAAAAAATTGCCAAGATGTGAATATGATATGTCTAATAAGATTGCATCAGTCTTAATCAAAGAACATACCTGAAAGTTTTCTTCTTCTTAGTAGATAGCAAAAGATGCAAAATGTCATTACCAAAACAGCACCACTAATAGCAGCGGCAATCCAAATCCATGTATGAGTTGTACCTAAACAGTAAGAATTAATTACATAATTAATCGTTTCTTTCTGGTAAAGAGAGTGAAAATTAGTTATACGTTTAGATTCAAAAAATAATTCATTCCACTCCATACAACAACACTGTACATACTACCCAAAACATTAAGCTGAATCAAAAACAAAAAAAAAACATTAAGCTGAGTTACTGGAGACATACCATTTTCATGGGGTGATGATTTTGTTAGTTTCACCAGGGCCAGGGCCTTTCACCCTTGATTGGGACCCAAATGGACGTGAACTGAAAATAAAGCGACGTGCGGTGGTTTATTGCGTTGAGAATATATACATCCCACATGGAAAAAATGGGACCTTGCCTATGGATTTATAAGGGTTTGGGCCACTCCATCCGTTGCCAATTGGTTTTGAATGTGAACCCCAGATTACTTTATCATGGTATCAGAGCGGGTTACCCACGTGTGTATGCCTAACGGCCACACGGGCTCCACGTCACCCAAAAATTGTCCACGTGTATGGCTTGAAAATTCGCCACACGTGCGGGGGCGTGTTGAGAATATATACATCCCACATGGGAAAAATGGGACCTTGCCTATGGATTTATAAGGGTTTGGGCCACACCATCCGTTGCCAATTGGTTTTGAATGTGAACCCCAGATTACTTTATCACTTACGCTAGTGCTAGTGTCAATCAAAGTTACGGACCACAATGGGTGCTAAACAT
This sequence comes from Rosa multiflora, assembly GCA_002564525.1. Taxonomy (NCBI): domain Eukaryota; kingdom Viridiplantae; phylum Streptophyta; class Magnoliopsida; order Rosales; family Rosaceae; genus Rosa; species Rosa multiflora. The sequence goes on from BDJD01001492.1 coordinate 46,976, forward strand.
ATCTTTGGGCGACTCCTTGATTTAGATCAGTGTTATGGCTTTAACACCGATGGAGGGTGCCATAGACGGGACTATCCCAGTTGCAGGCATATTGGTGACACATTTGTTGAAAATAATGGTTTCTTCAGATCACTCGCATCCAATATGACAACGAAGCATGATTCAAATACAAGTCTCACCCTTAGTGACTGTAAGGCAGCTTGTTGGGAGGATTGTGACTGTCTTCGATTCATGTTTCTCTTCTATAATCAGACTGGATGCAAATTTTGGGTTGGAAACTGGACCTTTACTTCACGTGACCTCTTTGGATATACTAATCCAAGCGTTTTTGTCCTATCTGGATTATTTCGCAATGGTAAGTCTTATAATCTGTAACTTTTTTGGTTAGAATATGTCGACTAGTTTTCTATTCACACAAACTTCTCATGTGTCAACAAGAAACAATACACTTATTGTGTTTTAAGCGGCATTGCCGTTATGTAGGATACTCAAGTAAATCACATGTTTCTCCCCCAGCTTTGTTAGTAACTTGTTATCACTAAGTGCAGATACAACCAACGAAGACTCAGATACTAACAGTTGGATATGGATTGGTACTTCCATTGCTACTGCTCTGTTAGTAATGGTGCTTTGCATCTTGTGTTATCTCCTAAGAAGAAGAAAATCCCTCCTTTCAGGTAAATTCCTTAAATAACCTGATCCCTTTGAATATGGTATTAGACAGAATTTCACATTTTCGACATTGTAGTCACAATAATAAATTTAATTTTAGCATCTACATTAATTTAAGTAGGGAAATGCCCGCAAAAGATTGAAAATGACTTGCTAGATTTGGAGCAATCTGATAAATCGCTTGATGCTGAGGGGCTTCCTAATGATGGAAAGATGGGACATAATGATTTAAGTGCATATACTTATGCATCCGTCTTGGCTGCTACAAACAACTTTTCTGATGAAAACAAACTTGGAGAGGGGGGATTTGGACCTGTTTATAGGGTAAGGGCTTATATAATAAAATGTTTTCATTATTAATAGTTTTTGTAGTGAGATATTGTGAAACAATTCTTCAGGGGAAGTCGGCGACAGGAAGAGACCTAGCTGTGAAGAGACTTTCTAGATGTTCAGGGCAAGGAACATTAGAGTTTAAGAATGAATTGATGCTAATATCTGAACTCCAACATACGAACCTTGTTCAACTTCTGGGATTTTGCATTCATGGGGAAGAGAGGATATGAGTATATGCCAAACAAAAGCTTGGACTTCTTCTTATTCGGTTTGCATCACTATCACTTGAATCTTAATGTTACATTTCATTTGGTCTAGAAAAGTTTGTACATTGTTTTAGGAAAATAGATTTGAGAGAGAATTTGTTGAGAGAATTGTCATCATATTATTGAGAATAGGAGCCCTATATATAGGGATTACAAAGTACTAGTTCTAATGTTACAAGGAATACCAATCCATGTAGGATTGGGAAATCTAGAACCTTCTCTCCTATTCCTACTCCTAGTTTGATAAGGCACACTAAACTTGATTTTCCTTCAACACTCCCCCTTGTGCCGCTCAAACTTGGTGGTGACGCCGCTACATTATCCTCTAATCGGATTTGATTCACTTCAATCTTTAGAAGTAATTGTTGTTGCTGATTATAGAAGAACTTAGGCGATATATGCTTGGTGTTGTCGCCCTTGATGAAACCTAACTTCATTTGTTCAATATAAGCTGCATTATCCTCATAAATGCATGTAGGTTCATCTGTGGTAGACTTCAAACCACAACTTCCTTGACTGTGTCGAATTACAGACCTTAGCCATACACATTCACGTACAGCTTCATGTAGAGCAATAATCTCTGCATGATTTGAGGAAGTAGCAACAAGGGTCTGCTTTGTAGACCTCCAAGATATCGCAGTGCTTTCCATGGTAAAGACATAACCCGTTTGGGAGCGACCTTTGTGAGGGTCAGAGAGGTACCCTGCATCAGCAAAACCCATCAAAACATCATTGTCATTTTGATGGAGGGGGATAGGGTGACGGTGGTGGTGGTGGCATTGGCGGCAACATGGCCAGCCAATTTGTCATGGTGGACGGTGGCTCCATGCCTAATGGGGTCCGATCCCATTCTTCCATCATTCCTCTTCTCTCTGTAGGGATAAAATAGGCCCATATCAATCGTACCTCTTAGGTATCGAAAGATTGTCTTTACACCAATCCAATGGCGGCGTGTTGGCGCAGAGCTATGTCTAGCTAACAAGTTCACTGCGAATGAGATGTCTGGTCTTGTGCATTGAGCTAAGTACAATAATGTGCCTATTGCACTTAAATAGGGCACTTCGGCCTCTAATGCTTCTTCGTCCACATCCTTTGGACGAAACGGATCTTTTCCGGGTTCAAGACTATGACCGATCATGGGAGTACTCACAGTCTTTGCTTTATCTTCATTAAAGCACCTTAGAATTTTCTGAGTATATGCAGACTGATGGATCAAAATCCCATCACTACGGTGCTCGAGTTCTAAACCTAGACAGAACCGTGTTTTCCCAAGATCTTTCATCTCAAATTTGGATTTCAAGTATTTAGCAGTTTCCTTTAACTCATCTAGAGTTCCAATTAGGTTCATGTCATCGACATAAACTGCTACGATTGCAAATCCGGAACTTGTTCTTTTAATGAACACGCATGGGCATATTTTGTTGTTAATATATCCCTTCCCAATCAAGTAGTCACTTAGACGGTTATACCACATCCATTCGGATTGTTTTAATCCATATAGTGAGCGTTTTAAACTTATTGAAAACGCGCTCCGTGGTTTAGAGCCACTTGATTTGGGTAATTGAAGTTCATCTGAAACCTTCATATATATCTCTGAATCTAGATCCCCATAGAGATATACTGTAACCACATCCATAAGCTGCATGTCAAGTTTTTAGGAAACTACCAAACTGACAAGGTAGCGGAACGTTATAACGTCCATTACGGGAGAATATGTCTCCTCGTAGTCGATTCCAGGGCGTTGTGAGAAACCTTGCGCCACAAGGCGGGCTTTATATCTTACCACCTCATTTTTCTCATTACGCTTTCTAACAAAGACCCATTTATGGCCAACAGG
>BDJD01001492.1:51458-71222 GCA_002564525.1 Rosa multiflora
ATCCTAATTTTGCTAAAGAGCAGGCTTTGCAGAACGAATGATGGGCTTTAGAAACAACCAATGAGGATTTTGGTTGAGCCACGAAGTCACAATTGACTTTAGAAGTAAAATTTGGAGATGAAGGAGCCTTGGTGGCGTCAATGCCACCCTGATGCTGCAGGGGGATGGCGGCGCTAGCCAAGGGTGGCCGGATATGGGGGTGAACGGCGCCGTGAGGCGCAGGGACTCATTCGGTGTCCAAAAACTGACTTTTACTTCTTTTCGTTTTGAAAAATGGATGTCCGTGTGAAGTCTTTAATATACGGATCATCATATCACGACCTGGATGTCCCAAACGGTCGTGCCAAAGCCTATATGTGTCGGAATCCCATAAATCATCCCTAATAACATGATTGGATTCAATTATTCGAATAGTGGTTGCATACAACCCACTAGATCGACACATAAGTTTCTCTAAGACTTTTTTATTTCCGTAGTCATTAGAGGTGATGCAAAGGAACTCATGTCCATTCTCACAATGCGTTTCCGCATGAAAACCATTGGCTCTTATATCTTTTAAGTAATCTATACTTTATTAATAATAGCCAATGATTACATCAAAGTTTCGTGACCATAATCTAATCCACAGTAAAATCAAACATTAAACTAATTGTAGTCACTCAATTTGTTCGGTAATTCCAATTAAATATGACCAGGGAAGTAGAGAGAGATGTCGGTGGAGCGAAGCTCTCTTAAGTACCACTAATCTCAATTACTTTCCTAGACATCATACTTAATTGAGTACGCCTAGAGGAAAATAGATAATCCAATAAGTCATTTTATTGATTAAGGCATAATTGCCATTACATAATTGTTGGAAATTAAAAGACTATTCTAAATAAAAATCTGCGGCATTCTATTTTCATCGCCAGATTTAAAGTCTTTTATAGCTCGATATCTTGATTACCATTGATCAGGTACTCCATAAAATACCATGAAGAGGATGCTCTCTTGATTGAGATGTATTGACACAATACATATGGTCCCTAGGACCAATGGCGTTGGAATAGTGCAACCATGGCCAAAAGTGGCGCCATGGTGTCCAACCCTATACCCTCAACGTCATGACTCCTATGGTCATGTTAGGGTCTTCTCAATCAATTTGTTCTTTTGTGTTTTTCACAATCATGCATCAATAATATGATGTAGAGAGCCTCCGAACAATATTTCATAACTCTTTCAAAGTTTAGAGAAGCGGATATTATTCCATTATGCTTCTAAGTCCGGAAAATTGTGAATGATACTAAAACGTTCACGAGGCGCACCCAAAGGTTGTTAGTGTTATCCTTATTCATGTACTCAAACTGGAGGGCAATCTTCATGTGGCGCTTCATCAGGGTAAATGCCCTGGAATTATCTATCTCAGTTTGAGGGCCTTGACTGGTTCTTTTAGAACAAGACTCCTAGATTCTAGGCAATAAATCAAGGGCAATTAGGTGGAGCTCAACATTTTGAGTCCACATGAAAATTCTGTGCCCGTAGAATCCAATGGAGTAAAATCGAGCTCGTTGAAGTCTTACATCCTAAAAAGGAAAGCAAGAACGTATTAGTTTGGGAGTCAATGCTTCCACAAAAACTAATATGAGATTTCTGAGCAGTAATGCTACCAAGAAATCGATTTCCAAGAAATTTGGATTAGACCGAAACAATGATGTTTGAATGGTCAAAATAGATGCTCGCGAACGCTCTTAGTCCGTAGCTTACGAACGCTCTTAGTTCGTTAAATCGATGCTTACGGACGCTCTTAGTCCGAAGTCTTACGAACGCTCTTAGTTCGTTAATTGCGTGAATCCCCACGATTCCGCTTTTCAAGAATCGAACCCACGTTATAAGAAAGGTGGGATGTAGAAGAAGGGAGGTTGCAAGTCCCCGAAGAAAAAGAAGGAGAAATTAATATTCGGAAAACAGGAACTTGAATTTAAAAACTTACTTGTTGAAAATTCGGAGCAGATTCTGTTCTGAATAGCTTGTACTTCGATTGGTGTACAGATCTCAATATAACTCCGATAAGGCTGAAATTCGGAGGTTAGATGGAAGAGACAAAGACGAACAACTTTGATGAAGAAATTTTTTCTATCTGAGCTTCCGAACTAGACGTTTCGAGGCTTGCAAGTAGAAGGACGTGCACAGGAAAGAGGAAGGATGCAGTTGTTGTGCTTGGTGCTGCAGGGGCAGCAGACTTGCAGCGGTGCTGCAGGGATGCGTGCGCAGGGGCAGGCACGCAGGTGAGGCTAGCGTGGGCTAGGAGCTACGGTGATGAAGAAGATTTCGGGTTTTTGAAGATTTTTCTGTTTTGGTTTTTTGTTTTGTGGTTAAAGCTCGTGCTGATAACGTGTTTTAGGAAAATAGATTTGAGAGAGAATTTGTTGAGAGAATTGTCATCATATTATTGAGAATAGGAGCCCTATATATAGGGATTACAAAGTACTAGTTCTAATGTTACAAGGAATACCAATCCGTGTAGGATTGGGAAATCTAGAACTTTCTCTCCTATTCCTACTCCTAGTTTGATAAGGCACACTAAACTTTATTTTCCTTCAACATACATGTCTTTTTATTAATTGTCAAAAGATATAAATTATTGATCTCATTTAACTTCATATATTGGACAGATTCAACCAGAGGGATGCTATTAGATTGGAATAAGCGTTTCAGTATAATAGAAGGAATAGCTCAATAAGGATTGCTTTATTTGCACAAATACTCCAGAGTGAGGGTAATTCATAGAGATTTAAAAGCTAGTAACATACTACTTGATGAAAACATGATTCCCAGAATATCTGACTTTGGTGTGGCAAGGATTTTCATGCATAATGAACCAGAAGCAAACACTAATAGGGTTGTTGGTACACAGTAAGTGAAAATTGCATGCCCATACTACTACTTTTGGATTTTGTTGATGAAGATGTATTTATATATAATAAGTTCTAAGGAATATTCTTTTTTCATTTGGAATAGTGGTTACATGTCTCCTGAGTATGCTATGGAAGGAATTTTCTCGACAAAATCTGATGTCTACAGTTTTGGTGTGCTAATGCTTGAAATTATAAGTGGAAGGAAAAGCAGTAGTTTCAACGATAATGATCACGTGTTGAATATAGTAGGATATGTATGTACAACAAATTTCTGCAGTTTTGATTACATTCGATCATTGTGATATCCTAAATGGTCCATTTAATCTTGTTTCAGGCATGGGAGTTGTGGAAACAAGGTCTTGGGTTACAATTAATGGATCCAACACTGTGCAGCTCATATATTGAAGATCAACTGTTGAGATGCTTCCACGTTGGTCTGCTTTGCGTGGAAGAAAAGGCAGTTGATCGGCCCACCATGTCTGATGTCATATCTATGCTAACAAATGAAGGGATGTCACTACCTGCACCTACAAAACCAGCATTTTGTACGGGAAGAAAAGTCGTTGGGGATGGTAAAGATGGAAATCGATCAGAATCAGTAAATGATATATCGGATTATGAATTTGAGGGACGTTAAGGATACTAATATACGCGTTGTGTATCAATTTGATTGTTGCTCCCGGTTTGAGCTTTCACCCTATGTTCTCTACGTACCCATCTTCTGTACTTGCAAAGCATAATTTCTACATTGTTATTTTTATAAATATGTCACTGTGATTTGTAGGAAAGGGTGAATGGTTCATTAGATGTAATGTGAGGAGCCAAACTGGATTTTCTTTCTAACGTTAGGGGGCCAAATTCCATACAATCTATGTAAGAACATATTATTAATGGTAGTCTGAAAAGCATAGCATGTTATCTTTGACAAGAAATTACTTCTTTTTTTTCCGTAACAGACAGAATTACTTTGGAGAGTTGTATGTTTCAGTTGATGTTTTCATCATTTGGAGAAAGTAGGTGCCTTGTGCCCATCCATGGCTAGCAGTACTTTCCAAAGAAGAGGCTTTACCAATATTATCAGTTTTATTGAATGCAGTGTTCTTGTTTCTACTAAAAAATAAAATAAATGACATTCATGGCTAGCAGCAGCTGCCCGGCCTTACTCTTCTTTCCAACTTGTGGACTTACTCATGCTGCAAGCAGAGATATACCAAAACCAGCGATACGCTCAATTCCTTAAGCAGCAAGCTCCTTAGTTTCTGAAACAGGGGAAGTTCAGTTTGGGGTGCTTTGAAGATGGGAACTCGAAATCCAGCTATCTAGCAATCAACCGCACAAAAACTGGAAATTCAATAGATTATGCATGAATTTCCAACCGAAACACTCCCATTTTATATCCAACAGGAGTTCGTACCTTAGACAAGATCGAACAACACATTGAAACAGAATGATGGTGATCCTCTGCTTCTTTACTTTGCTTCCTAAAGTACTACCAGTAATTCCAATATTGTTGCTACACATTTAGATTCTGGCAACTTCATCCTACAACAACTTTACTCCGTATGGATCAACGAAGAGGGTGTTGTGGCAAAGTTATGATTATCCTGGAAACCCTTTTAACAGGTAAGAAGATGCAGGACTAGAAGTAATGGATCAAACACTAGGCGATTTATGCAGTAAGGATCAATTGCTAAGATGCTTCCATAGTTCCATGTTGGTCTACTATATTTTGAAAAAATGCAGGTGATTGGCCAACCCTATCCGAGGTGAAATAAATCCCTGCATGTATCTTGTAGGGCTAGTTGGGCTAAATGTCCGTGCCTGCACTCTTAGTGCCTTGTCTGGCCTAAGTGAGGAGGCGATCCATTGTTAAACGGTCGCAACCTCCTAGTGGCAGAATGAAACTAAGTGTCGTCGGATTTATTTTCCGGAGGCAACATAGTAGGAAAGTTGTGATTTTAGTAATTATACTTCGTTGTAATCGAGTTATCTTTCTGGTGTGATTTTAGTAATTATGCTTTGTTGGGGTTCTGATGCAGGGATTCAGCAAGCTCCTTAGTTTCTGCTTAATGTGAAGACGCTTCTTTCTTTTCGAGATTTTTTGTTGAAATTGGCTAAAATCTCGTCCTACATCAGTCTCCTCCACTTGAAAAGAACTCGACCTCGAGTTCCTCTTATATGTAGTTCGATCATTAGTAGGAATAAAACATGATAAGCCATCAACTTCAATATTCTCGAAATTAAAAGGTATCACCATGAATCCAATACTGTAGACAAGGTTAGAATAAGCATCTTGAAACTTGAACTCCTCCACTTGAAAAGGAATGTGCAATGACTTCTCCTTAGGTTGATCTTGAACACAATTATGCATGCATGACATGGATATCAATGTGATGAATGAATCAGCTTCCTTGTCCTTAATGAGTTTCTCTTCAATCTTCAAAGTGGCTTCTTCATGTTCCTTTTCACATACCTCAGGATGGTCATTCTTGATGTTCTTCCTTCCAGGCTTGATTATAATTTTGTGCGACTCCCACCTAAATAAATATGTGTTGTCTTTGCAATAACCACCTTTGACGCTTTCATGCCATGGTCTTCCAAAAAGCACATTAGTGTCGTCCATGTCAATCACATGACAAGTAATCTCTTTATAAAATTTTCCCATAGATACAGGAACTTTACAAACCTCTGTTACTTGTGCATATTCATCCTCCCCAAATGGAATCCAGTATGGATCATTCAACTTCACTGTCAGTAATTGAAAATAATCCACAACTTTGCTTGCTACAAAGTTCTCTCGTAGACCACTATCAAGTATTACCGAGCATACCTTGTCTTTGATGATACATGTAGTTTGGAAGTCATCGTAATTCGGCGTTGTGAATATCCAATGTTCCATGTTTCTTCTTCTTCTTTTTTTGTTTTTTTGTTTTTGGATTGATGAGGTTGTCCTAGGGCGAATCCCTTGGCATATTCCTCTTCAACGAAACTTTCTTTGATAGATACCCTACGACCAGCGTCGTTGAGGTTGGTGGTAGTGAACTTCTCCCTTGGATCGTCATCTGCTAAGGAGCGGGCGATACCCGCTCTGATACCAAATGATGCGGGAAGCGTGAACACGATAGCAAGAAGCTCCGTCAAGCGTCGAAAGCCATATGAGATGAGCTAGAATCCACTAGCAATTACGGACATAGCCGTAAGAAAAAGAGAGAAACTTCTCTAATATTTGGTTTTTTTTTATTGATAACTTGAATGAAAATTACAATCTAAGAGGTGCCTTATATATGGCACATAACATAAACCTAATACAAATAGAAAACATAAAGAACAATTTATTGTAGACTAAAACTAGGAAACCTAATTAAATAAAAATCGGAAATAGAATCCTAGATACTAAAGAATATTACACTTGGAATCCCAATCAAGATTTTGCTCGAGAATCTTGATATATCCAAAACAGCAATTTATGATTAACTCTATCATTAAGAAGCTTATTTGAATACCAATTTTCAATATTCAAATTATTCTGCTTAATGTGAAGACGCTTCTTTCTTTTCGAGATTTTTTGTTGAAATTAACTAAAATCTCGTCCTGCATCAAAATTTGCTTCCCTAAACACGTGGTTAAAACTAATAGTTGAAAAACTAGTAGCAAGCTTCCTTAGGTCTTGAATTAGCTTTGCAATTCTCTAGGGTAGGTGTATATGGCCATTCACAGCATCAATAACCATCCTTGAGTCGCCTTCAGCTTGTAGATGAGTATATCCATGCTGCTTTGCTGCAACTAAGCCATTTCTTGAAGCCATAGCTTCAGTTACCAGAATTGTGATGCAACCAAAGCCTTTAGTAGTAGCCACCAACGGTTTTCCAGTTGAGTCTCTAATAAGAACACCCCTAGCTGTGAAGTTTTGCATTCCAGATCCATTAAAGTTTAATTTAACAAAATTTTAGGGGGGGGGGAGGTCCATGCAATCGTGGTTGGAGGGTTAGGAATACCCCTTAACTCAACATTCTGTATATTAGATTACCAAAAAAAAAAAATCTGTATATTAGCATTCATGTCATTTAGAGTACCAGTAGAAGCTGCCACAACTTCATTTAGGGGTCATCATTTGGCCCTTCGGCCCTAAGCCCTCCCCAATCCCGCCCCGGCCCGCCCTTTCTAAAATAGGGTAACGTACGGGCCATGAAAATGAAACCCAGTCCTGCCCTTTAAGCCCGCCCGAATAAGCCCTAATAATTTTTTATTTTTTAATTATGTTTCTCTTTTTTTCTATAATATGCAATTTATTTATTTCTTTATAATTGATTTCGTAAGCGTTGTTTCTTTAATTTGTATTTTCTTTGTTACATAACAATTAATATTGGGAGATTTATAGAGATAGTTAATTGAATATAATCACTTTAACTAATATTATTAAATGTTATAAGTCGAGTTTGAGAAACAGAAAGTGGAAATGAGAGCGATGCAGGAAAAATTGGATGCACTGTTACGTCAACCCTATGCACCTGAGCAGTATGAAGAGCAAAGGGTACTACTGCATGTGAAATACAGTCAGTTGCTAGCACAGCAGGAGAAATATTGGAGGCAACGCTCTCGTACATTATGGTTAAAAGATGGGGACAAGAATTCTGCTTTCTTTCATCGTAAAGACTCCAACAGAAGAAGCCGTAATCTGATCAAGGGTCTTCAAGATATGCATGGGAATTGGCAAACTGATCCTGAACATGTCAAAGATATTTTGACGCAATATTACAATCTTATTTATGCCACTGAGGGTATGGTAAATGATGCTTTGTTGGAAGTTCTTAGTGCTACTTTAGCTAAAGTCACTGAAGACATGAATTGTGCGTTGCTTCACCCATATTCTGATGAGGAAATCAAACAGGCTCTCTTTCAAATGCACCCCTCCAAGAGTCTGGGACCGGATGGCATGTCCCCTTTCTTTTTTCAGAAATACTGGCATATTGTTAGCAGGGATGTGTGTTTGGCCATTCGAAACTTTTTAGAGAAAGGTGAATCATGGGAAGAGTCTAATTTTACTCATCTTTGTCTCATCCCAAAGGTACAAAATCCAACTGATGCTTCTCAATTTAGACCAATGGCACTATGTAATGTAATTTACAGGATTTGCTCCAAAGTGGTTGCTAATAGATTAAAGAAGTGGTTGCCAAATATTATTTCACCATTACAGAGTGCTTACGTTCTGGGTAGACTGATATTAGATAATTCTCTAGTGGCCAATGAGGTTGCACATTTTATACATAAGCTTCGTCATCAAGAAGAGGGTTTCTTTTCTTTGAAGCTTGACATTAGTAAAGCGTATGATCACTTGGAATGGGATTTTCTGAAAGCCATGTTGTTGAAAATGGGTTTTGCATCAAGATGGGTTGCGATGATCATGAGCTGTGTTACTTCAGTCAGGTACGTGATTCTCGTTAATGGTGAAACAACTTTTGTTATTACTCCAACCAGGGGCATTAGGTAGGGTGATCTGCTGTCTCCCTACCTCTTCATTTTATGTGCTGAAGGTTTGTTAGCATTGATCAATAGGGTTATAAGTACTGGCGGTATGAATGGTTTAAAGATGAGTCCTCAAGCTCCCATTTTGCATCATCTGTTCTTCGCTGATGACAGCTTTCTGTTTAGAGCTGCAACTACTACTGAATGTCTTGTGGTACGTAACATTTTGAGCATGTATGAGAATGCATCTGGCCAGAAGGTAAATTACTAGAAAAGTAGTGTAGTCTTCAGTCGCAATGTCCCTGAGGATGTACAGCACCATCTGTCTGCGTTGTTAGAGGTTCAATGTAAGCCTGAGCATGATAGATACCTGGGTTTACCACTCCATGTTGGAAAGTCAAAAAGTGCGAAGTTTGCGTACATAAAGAGAGAATTACGAAGAAACTTGTGGGCTGGAAGTCAAAGTGCTTAGTTGCGCAGGTAAGGAGCTTTTAATCAAAGCGGTAGCTCAATCAATGCCATTATATGCAATGAATTGCTATTTGTTGCCCAAGAGTCTTTGTGATGATATTCATCAACTTTGTGCCTCGTTCTTTTGGGGAGATACTGATGACAAGAAGAAAATTCATTGGCGGAGTTAGGAGAGACTTTATCTTACTAAGCAAGAAGGAGGTGTGGGTTTTAAAAATATTCATGCCTACAATCTTGCTATATTAGCAAAACAGGGCTGGCGACTAGTCACCAATCCTCACTCACTTATTGCCCAAATGTATAAGGCCCGATATTATCCCAATAGCACATTTTGGGATGCAGAATTGGGGGACTCTCCTTCATTCTCATGGCGGAGCATCATCAGTGGAAGACCAACCCTCAAAGCGGGAATAAAGTGGAGAGTGGGTGACGGTACACAGATCAACATTTGGGCAGATAATTGGATACCAAACTACTCTTCACATCTAGTCCAGCGATCGGTACATGTTAATGAGGTATGGGTTTCAGAGCTAATTGAGGTGGAGCAACGGTGTTGGAAAGACACTATTGTGCGATCCCTCTTTTCAGCTGATATTGCTAATAAAGTCTTAGCCATACTGTTGAGTAGGAGTAGTAGGCAGGACAAGATCTCTTGGAGCCCAGAAAAGAGAGGTAAGTTCACCGTGAAATCTGCTTACTGGATTGCTCGTCAAACAGTGTTAGGTAATGCTCTAGCTTCCTCCTCTAGTGGAGACCCTTATGAGCTATTGTGGAGGCAAATTTGGAAAGCGAAAGTCCCCGGTAAAGTTCAGATTTGTGTATGGCGAGCTGTACAAAACCTGTTACCCACTAGGGACCGGTTGAAGACAAAGGGCTACGATGGTGATGAGCAATGCCCAGTATGCATGTACAGTTTGGAGGAGTCCTTGCATCTGTTTTATAAATGTCCCACTACATTTGAAGTCCTGTCAGACCCTTCGTTGCAGATACAACACACATTATTGCCTGCACACGATTTCAAAGAATGGCTTCTGGAATGTGCGACACATATGCGATTGGAGGTCTTTGAAAAGGTAATGGTACTGTTATGGGAAATTTGGAAAAATAGAAATGACTGGTTATGGAATAATAAGTCTCAGACTCCTCACAGCCTGAGTTTGCAGTCGCTCACTTGGTTGGAGGAGTTCCAAAAGACTCGGACCACTTCAGAGTCTGGGAATATGGCTTCAACGCAAACATGGCAACCAGGGAGAGATGGTTTACCAAAGCTGAATGTAGATGGGGCTTTTGTGTCTCAGATGACAAGAGGTGGAGCTGGCGGAATACTTCGAGATGCACAAGGCCAGTTCATAGCTGCCTTTGCACACTCGGTGCCTCATGTTAGCTCAGCAAAGCATGCTGAACTGCTTGCTATCAGACAAGGAATGGACCTTGTTAAAGGATTAAATATGCAGCAAGTCACCATTGAAAGTGACTGCCTTGAAGCTGTGCAATTAATTCTTAGCAAGGACCATGATTTGGACGAGTTGGGTCCCCTTGTGGATGACATTCTTCACAATCTGGTGAGTTTACCACAGGTTAGATTTCAGCATATAAAACGGACCAACAATGCAGTAGCACATATGCTTGCTGCTTATGCTTTTGACTCTGTTCTTTGTAACGTGGTCTGGGCTCATCGACCAACTGATTGTATTCATGATGTAATGCAATATGACTTGGATCATATTGCTTGATTGATTCTTAATGGAAGTGCAGCCTATTTCAAAAAAATAAATGTTATAAGTTAATTCCTATATATATATATATATATATTAAATATGATCAATAAAAAACAATGAGTCTTGTATTACTTATATAACCATGGAGCTATATTTTGAGAAGAAAAAAATAATATATACATTTGTTTGTTAAACAAAATAAGGCCCATTTCGGCCCTATTTGGAAGGTTGGCTAGACCCAACCCTTTCAGCCCTAGCGGATCGGGCTTTTCGAGCGGGTAAAGATTAACATATTTAAGCCCCAGCCCTAAATTTTGTTGATTTTGACTAGGCCTGGCCCAGCCCTACCCTAAGCCCTAAAATTTAGAGTAGGGTCGGGAGCCCTGCCCATGATGACCCCTAACTTCATTAGAAAAAAGTAACTTTCCCTATGAAAATAGTGTCATTCCTGGCTTTCCAAATTTGCCTGTGAAAATTTATAGATATCAAAAATTTTATCCTATGTCCGACTATAAATTATTAGATATTTCATGGCTAATGGCAGGTGGCCAACTTCCACTCAATCAATATAAAAATCTACTATTAATGGTAGTCTGAAAAGTACAGCATGACCTTTCAAAAAAAAAGAAAAGTATAGCTTGTTCTCTTTGACGAGAATCATAAGTGAGTTATGAAAGATATTTCAGTTCATGTTTTCATCATTTGGAGAAAGTAGGTGCACTTGTGACCATTCATGGCTTGTAGCTGCCCGGCCTTAATTTGCTTACTCTTCTTTTCATGCTTATGGAGATCTCTTGCTGCAAGAAGAGATACACTGAAACCAGGTGATACGCTAAATTCCGCGAGCTCCTTGGTTTCTGAAACAGGCAAGTTCAGTTTGGGGTTCTTCCAAAATGGAATTTCGAAATCCAGCTATCTAGCAATCTACCACACCAATATTGGAAATTCTATACTTTATGCATGGATTGCCAACCGAAAAACACCTATACTATACCCAATAATAGTTCTTACCTTGGATATGAACAACACCTTGAAAGTTATTACCCAAAATGGTGTTGGAAATTATGGAGGTGGATGATGCTTTGAGTAAGATTTGTAGGTTGAGGCGTGTGGTACACTGCCCTTAAGAGTAGATGTCCGCCCTTCGGAGATTATATCTCGGTGTAGCAAGTGTTGACGGCCTACCCTCCAGGGTACAACAACCTCGATTTTTGTAGGTGTACACTCACAATACTTGGATCGTATCGAACAACTTGAAAACTTTCTTTTGGTGGAGTAGAATAATTAAAGGAAACACATGAGAAATTTTAGCTCAAAAAAGAAACAAAGGATTGAGTTTTCTACTTTTCTTGTATGTTTAAATCTAGAAAGCTATGGATTATATATATGAAAGGAATATTGTGACACTGATTAGGAAGAATTAAAACGTCTGATTAGGAATGACATTTATACTCTGTAACTTATGTAACAGAAAGGCAATATATATCTTGACATTGATGAGTAAATCAAAACGGAATAAAGCAAATAAGGAATGAACCACCATAATTGCAGATTTTGACCAAAAAATGGGATATGAGTAAACTGATGAAATCTTGGTGTCGATCACAATCAAAGAGAGTTAATGACTATTACCATATGCAATTAAAGGTCCAATGGAGGTTTCAAATATAGCTGGTATTTTGAAATATTCTAATTAAATTCCAACAAATGGTGGTGATCCTCTGCTTATTTACTCTGCTTCAGAAAGTACTACCAATAATTCCAATATTGTTGCTACCCTTTTGGATTCTGGCAATTTCATCTTACACTAAGTCAACTCCGACGGATCAACGGAAAGGGTGTCGTGGCAAAGTTTTGATCATCCTGGAGACACCCTATTGCCAGGTATGAAGTTAGGTGTTGATTATAAAAATGGTCACATTTGGTCACTTTCATCGTGGACTAGTCTGTACAGTGCAGAACCAGGGCTTTCACTCTCGATTGGGACCCCGGTGAGCACCAGTTGAAGATCAAGGAATAGGGAAGGTTTGTTGGAGTAGTGGTGTCTTTAGCAATGGAAGATTCAAGTTTGTATTTGTAGTGCGGAAGCGTAACAAACAAGGTATTGATATGATTTCAACAGTAACAAACAAAGCAAAAGAAAACAACTAATAAACAAACCACAAAGAACATCAAGATTTATAGTGGTTCACTCAATCAGTGTGATTGAGCTATATCCACTTTCAGAGCCGGCAAGATATTCCACTATGATCAATTTGGAGAAACATACAACTAGAGTTTATGAAAAACTCTCTCTACCCAAATCCCCAATACACCCAAACCTATTAACTCTCTTTTGATTCAAATAGAGAAAAAGAAGAATACTTACTTCTCATATACAATACATAGCAACACCATCACCTAAGCTCAAGAAGCTTTAGCTGTGGAGTAGCTAAGTCACCAACAAAGAGAAGAAGGTTCTATGAGTATTCAAGGATGGCTTCTTATGTTTCTCTCCACTTCTAATTGATCCCCCTTACGGCTGCCATCTTCAAAAGACATATATATATGTCTATAATTGTGCTATTAACCTAGCACATGCAGCTCACATGAGAAACCAACTTGGGCCAAGCCCATCAAGTGAAAGCTAACATCAACAATCTCCACCTTGGCTTCACTTGATACAATAATATCACAAGTAGAATATCATATATCAATTTGCCGCTCCGACATCCCCGTAGGGAGAATCAAATGCTATGAACACCAATCAAGTTCAAGCAATGCTTGAACTTGCTCAATGGAACTGGCTTAGTCAACATATCAGCAGGGTTGTCTTCAATTCCAACTTTCAGGAGCTCTATGTCACCATCCTCCACCAGTTGACGAATCTTGTGAAATTTGACACTGATATTTTTAGTGCGAGCATGAGTAACTTGGTTCTCTGCCAAATGAATAGCACTCTGACTATCACAATAGAGATCCACATAATCTTGAATTATTCCCAAGTCCTCAAGCAAACCACTAAGCCAAACTGCTTCTTTTGCACCCTCTGTTACCGCCATGTATTCAGCTTCTGTAGTAGACAAAGCAATAGTAGATTGCAAGTTTGACTTCCAACTCACTGCTCCACTAGCAAGAGTAAACACATAAGCTGTAGTAGATCGGCACTTATCCAAATCACCTACGAAATCAGAGTCCACATATCCAACAACACACTGACTCGTCTTATCCTACTGAAACACAATTCCAACATCCACAGTACCAAAAATATATCGTAGAATCCATTTCACTGCTTGCCAATGGCTTTTACCTGGGTTATGCATATATCTGCTCACCACACTTAAAGCCTGTGAAATGTCAGGTCTAGTACACACCATACAGTACATCAAGCTACCAATAACACTAGCATAAGGAATTTTAGCCATATATTGCATATCATCATCAATGACAGGAGACATAGTAGATTTAAGCTTGAAATGAGAGGCAAGAGGTGTACTTACAGGTTTAGATTTATCAACCATGCCAAACCGCTGTAGTACCTTCTTCAAATATTGTTTTTGTGACAAACAAACCTTGCCTTTCGATCTATCTCTTTCAATTTCCATGCACAAAATCATCTTAGCTTCTCCCAAGTCCTTCATTTCAAATTCACCACTCAACTGTGATTTTAATTTTTCAATCTCCACCTTGCTCTTAGATGCAATTAGCATATCATCAACATATAAGAGCAAATAAATGAAGGTCCCATCATGTAGCTTGCGAAAGTAAACACATGGATCATAAAGACTCCTAGTGTACTTCTGACCAAACATAAATTTATCAAACCGCTTGTACCACTGTCTTGGGGACTGTTTCAAACCATACAATGATTTATGCAGTTTGCAAACCAATTTTTCCTTTCCAGCAACTTTGAAACCATCTGGCTGAGTCATATAGATCTCTTATTTCAATTCACCATGTAAAAATGCAGTTTTGACATCAAGTTGTGCTAACTCAAGATCAAACTGTGCAACTAAGGCTAATAGAATACGAATAGAAGAATGCTTCACAACAGGAGAAAATACCTCATTGTAGTCTATTCCTTCTTTTTGTGCATAGCCTTTAGCTACCAATCTAGCCTTGTACCGAGATCCTTCCTTTTTAGCAAATACCCATTTGTAGCCAATTGCTCTCTTCCCATGTGGTAACTGAACCAACTGCCAAGTCTTGTTCTTGTGAAGAGACTTCATCTCCTCATCCATTGGTTTTTCCCACCCTACACTATCTGCATGTATCACAACTTCTTCATAGGTAGAAGGAATTTCTTCTTCAGTAATTGGAAGTGCATAAGTTACCATATCATTTAGCCAAGCTGGCTTTGGAGCATTCCTTTTTCCTTTTCTAAGTGCAATAGGTCCATGTTGTTGTGGAGATTCTTGAGCTTGAGCCTCTACTTCAATACTTGAATCTTCATTTGTTGAATCATCTAACTCAACTGTAGGACTTCCTAGATCAATCAAAGTTTCATCAACTTTTTCTTTAAACTTCTCCTGCTTCAAACTCTCTATGGTCATCTCCTGTTTTTGAGAATCAGTCTGCTCACTCTGATTAACCATAACAGCCTTATCGAATGTCACATCTCTACTTACAATAACTTTCCTCACATCTGGACACCAAAGCCTAAATCCCTTCACACCATCATTAAATCCCAAGAAAGTAGCTTTCTTGGCTCTCGGATCAAGCTTGCTTTCCTTGACATGAAAATAAGCAAGACAACCAAAAATATGTAAGTAATGATAATCAGTAGCAGGTTTTCCAGACCATACCTCCATGGCCGTTTTACCCTCATTTGCAGCAGTAGGCAACCTGTTAATGAGATGGTCTGCATATGTAACTGCCTCAGCCCAAAACTCTTTGCCTAATCCAGCATTAGACAACATACATC
The DNA here is from genome assembly GCA_002564525.1 of Rosa multiflora. Lineage (NCBI taxonomy): Eukaryota > Viridiplantae > Streptophyta > Magnoliopsida > Rosales > Rosaceae > Rosa > Rosa multiflora. The sequence goes on from BDJD01001492.1 coordinate 66,908, forward strand.
TAACTTTCTCCAGTAAAGTACGATTCATGCGCTCTGCCACCCCATTCTGTTGTGGTGTCTCTCTAACTGTGAAGTGTCTCGCAATGCCCTCATCTTGACATAACTTCAAGAATGGATCAGACTTGTATTCACCACCATTATCTGATCTGAGCCTCTTAATTTTTCGACCGGTTTGAGTCTCAATCATCTTCTTCCACTTCACAAATATATCTAAGACTTCATCTTTATGCTTCATGGTGTACACCCACACTCTTCTAGAGAGGTCATCAACAAAAGAGACATAGTAATGCTTACCTCCCAAAGATGCAGTTTTGGTAGGTCCCCACACATCTGTGTGAACATAGTCTAGAGCACCTTTAGTCTGATGAACTACAGTTCCAAACTTCACTCTAGTCTGCTTTCCCAAAACACAATGTTCACAAAATTCCAATTTGCAAGTCTTTGAACCCTTTAATAAACCTTGCTTCACTAATCCCTGCATTGTTTTCTCACCAACATGTCCAAGACGCATATGCCATAATCTGGTAGTATCTGCATCATCTGTAGTCTCAGAAATTGTTGTTTCACTTGTCACTGTACTCCCTTGTAGAAAATACAAGTTTCTATCTCTAGTACCTTTCATCACCACAAGTGAACCGGAGACAACTCTAGCAACTCCATCCTTCAATGTAATTGTGAGACCCTTTGATTCTAAAGTTCCCAAAGAGATAAGATTTTTCTTCAAGTTCGGAACATACCGAACATTTGTCAATTCTCTAACAACCCCATCATGCATTTTGAGACGAATTGTACCAATCCCTCTAGTTCTGCAAGGACTATCATCTCCCATCAAAATTACTCCACCATTTACTTTTCTTAAAGTAGAGAACCATTCCTTGTTAGGACACATGTGATGTGTACAACCCGAATCCAGAATCCATTTCTCAAAGTAATCAAGTGCATATGAGCTTGCTAAAGCAAAATCAATCTCATCCTCTTCAAAATCATCGAAGGTAGAAGAACAACTCAATGCGAAACCAAAGTCATCATCATCTTCAAATTTCACAACATTCACTTCAGAACTTTTCTTGTCTCTAGTCTTCAACTTGGGACAATCTTTCTTCCAATGCCCCTTTTGGCGACAAAAGGCACACTCATCTTTTGCAGGAAATTTGCCTTTTGACTTGGAATGAGAATTACCTCTTTTTCCACCAAACTTTCTATCATCAAATCTTCCTCTTGCTACAAGTGCTTCACCTGTCACTTTTTGCAATTGCTTCTCCTTCTTTCGACACTCATTATTTATCAATGAATTACACACATCATCAAATTTCACAAATTCTTTTCCATGCAACAAAGTTGTAATCCAATGCTCATACTCTTCAGGAAGAGAATTTAGCAAACACAAAGCCTTATCCTCATCACTAATTTGCACATCTAAATTAGCCAAGTCTGCAAGTATCTTATTGAAATCACTGATGTGTTCAGACATAGAAATACCTTGTCGATAATTGAATCGGAAAAGCCGCCTCTTCAGGTGAAACCGGTTTTCGCACTCTTGATCATGTATTGGTCTTCCAATTTCTTCCACAGCTCTTTTCCCGAAGTTTCCTTCATGATAAAGAACTTCGTATCCTTTGCAAGACACAATCTGATAGAACCACAAGCCCACGTATTAATCTGCTTCCACTCCTTCTCACTCATATCTTCTGGTTTGTCTTCAAGAGCTATATCCAATTCTTGTTGACACAAGATATCCATCATCTCACACTGCCACATGCCAAAATTGTTTGTTCCATCGAACTTCTCAACTTCAAATTTGGCATTGCCAATTGATGGCCTAGTAGTCGACGGTGAACCCGAACTCGAATTTTTCTTTTTGTCTGCCATTGAATCCAACCAATACACAATCCCCAAATTCAGAACCGGAGCTCTGATACCATTTTGTAGTGTGGAAGCGTAACAAACAAGGTATTGATATGAATTCAACAGTAACAAACAAAGTAAAAGAAAACAACTAATAAACAAACCACAAAGAACACCAAGAATTATAGTGGTTCACTCAATCAGTGTGATTGAGCTGCATCCACTTTCGGAGCCGGCAATATATTCCACTATGATCAATTTGGAGAAACATACAACTAGAGTTTATGAAAAACTCTCTCTACCCAAATCCCCAATACACCTAAACCTATTAACTCTCTTTTGATTCAAATAGAGAAGAAGAAGAATACTAATTACTTCTCATATACAATACATAGCAACACCATCACCTAAGCTCAAGAAGCTTCAACTATGGAGTAGCTAAGTCACCAACAAAGAGAAGAAGGCTCTATGAGTATTCAAGGATGGCTTCTTATGTTTCTCTCCACTTCTAATTGATCCCCCTTACGGCTGCCATCTTCAAAAGACATATATATGTATGTCTATAATTGTGCTATTAACCTAGCACATGCAGCTCACATGAGAAACTAACTTGGGCCAAGCCCATCAAGTGAAAGCTAACATCAACAGTATTACCAGATGATGATTCCAAGAAGATGAGGTACAATTTTAGCATTGTTTCAAATGAGAATGAAGACTACTTTCAAATGAGAATGTAGGTGATCAAAGTGATCCATTGTGATGCGTGCTGAACATGATGGGGCATGACAGAACCCGCCCCGAATTTCACCCTAAAATCCGAGGTGGCCCTGCGGGGCTCACCTTAGAGATAACTCTACCGAGAACTGGTCGAGTCACCCCTAAAGTGGACTACCCAAAATAGTAACCCACAATAGATCAGAGCCAAACAAAGAAGTGCAGAAGCTATTCGTCAATGTACATACTAGGGAGTCTCAACTAGGTTTAGCACTAGCCCTTGAGCCCCATCGGTACTCCCAGGTACTACGCCATGGACCTGGTTCACACCCCACCATGGCGGGCTTCACATAAGATGCCACCCCGGGCACCCAGGGCCCGGGGCAAGGCCAGCACAGCCCATCTATCTTTACAAATACAAGACTGATATGGCATCAGAAGAACCTGTGTCCCACATCGAGGATAGGGGAGCCCCCCTTCCCACGCTTGAATATAAAGATTATAGCACAACCACCTTTGACGGGTAAGAACTCCTTGATCCACGATTTATTCTACACAGCTATTAGTTTCTCACTCAGGCATCGGAGAGGTATAGACCGTCCGGTACGGTTTATTCCTCTAACGTTGTGTCCTTGATGCAGGATTTAGGAGCCGATCGGTGCCCCAGACGGTATAGCATTCTGTGTGAGGTACCCAGAGAAAGCCGCCAGAAACATTGGCGCACCAGATAGGGGCCGGATATGAGTGAGCCAGAAGCGACGGGTGAGGGAAGAAGTGTCGCCCGGGCACTTGTATTCTCCCCGGGAACTTCATCAGCAAAGGCGCCAGCTGTTCGGGAGGAAATCCATGGTCTCGGATCCTTAGACCCAATAGTCCCGGATCAGGTGACCCCGGTATCGGAGTTAGAGTCTATGCGAGCTGAGATCGCAGCCTTCAAGGAGCAGTCCAGGATCGATCGGGAATAACGAAGTACCGATATGGAAACAAACCGCCTCACGCAACAGAGAATGCAGGATTTGGAAGATGAAAACACGGCGTTGGCCCGAGCACTAGACAGGAGGCACCAGCACAACGAGGCACTTACTTAGGCCCTGGCTAGAGCATCCCAGCTAGCAGACCTGAACGCTGCCCCGATAACAGGAACCACCAACACCGCACCAGCACCTCCCACGGAGGGCAGCCAGAGGTTAATCCAGGTACCGGTAGACTTATTCCCGGAAAGCTTGAGGCATCTACCACCACCACCGACGCAAACACGACATTACTTGTACAAATGAGCAACTCCTTGCATGCAGGGGCATGCAAGGGTACAGGCCATGGAAAATAGAGACATCTGGAGAGCTATGAACAGTTACGAGGACCGCCCGAGGCCTTTCACCCAACAGGTTAGGGGAGCCATTCGAGCGAATACATCGAAACCACTTAAAATTGACTATACGGGAGTTGGAGATCCCTACCAACATCTACAGGCTTTCCGATCGCAAACAAACGCCAAGGGATATACGGACGAAGTGTGTTGTAACATGTTTCAGGATACCCTGTCAGGGGAGGCGTTAAGTTGGTTCTACGAACTGCCGGTCGGTTCTATAGGGAATTTTAAGGAGTTGGCTGACAAATTTGTCGCTCGATTCATCTTACGCACTGATAGGATACACACACCGAAGGGCCTACTGAAGGTCTAGCAGGGAGAAGATGAAACCCTGAAGTCTTTTGTAAATCGATGGCAAGCAGCTACCGCTAAGTGCCGGGACCTCAA